>JADKXX010002726.1:0-13088 GCA_017310255.1 Butorides virescens
AGTAGCCCCAAAGCCCCTGAAGGGTAAATGCATTCAGCAGCCTGTCCAGGTTCCTGCTGCCTTGGTGTGCCTGGCCCAGGGAGCTTCCCAGAACCGGGAGCTACCTGCTTCCCAGCACTAACCACCTTCAGCAGGTTGGTTGTTTATTATTATTATTATTATTATTATTATTATTATTATTATCATCATCATTATTATTATTATGGTCTCCTCTATCTCTGCCTGCAGTTGCCTAGAAATGGCAAGTCATGGAAGCGCTGGAGGAACGGCACCCAGCGCAAGCCGAGCTGGAGGGGGCGGGGGACCACCCCCGTGCACAAACGTTTCCTACTTCCCAGACGTCAGCTTTGCTTGCGAGTGGCAGCCAGATCCCATAAGACAAAAAACGAAGAGCGGGAGCTGCTTTGATCTGCAGCGCGGAGCCGGTGCATCTCGCCACCGCAGCCCGGAGTTTCCCGGGGATGGCCCGGCACGGAGGGATGCCTGGGCCTGCAGGCTGCCTTGCACAGTCCCGGTCAGCCCTGCCAAAGGACACCTCACTCTTTATGTCAAGCAATTTCTTAATGTGTTTTCTTTCCTGGGTGGCATTTGGGGGAATATGCAAATGTCACCGGTGTATTAAATCACAGAGAGATTAAACGCAGTGAAAGGCCGATAAAAATGAAATGTGTGTGTGCATCACCCTCCCTCTTATCTCCTCGCGTTTTTCTTTCTTTGCATTTGGAGCAGAGCGGCCACAGCGGGAGCAAAACCCACAAGGAAGGAACTGGGCAGAGAGCGGGCTGGGAACAGGGCATGGCAAGTTATTTGCCTAAGTTCCAAAAGCCCATGAGTTCGAGTGGCAAAATGCTCATTTCAGTGCCACCATGACCCTGTTATAGGTATTTTTAATCATCAGCAGCAGACCCAAACTGTCCTCTCTCCTCCAGGTGTCCTGGTTTCGGCTGGGATAGAGTTAATTTTCTTCCTAGTAGCTAGCATAGTCCTGTGTTTTGGATTTAGTACCAGAAGAATGTTGATAACACCCTGATGTTTTTAGTCATTGCTAAGTAGTGCTGAGACTACTCAAGGACTTTTTGAGCTTCTCCTGCTTGGCCAGGTGCAGAACAAGCTGGGAGGGAGCACGGCCAGGACAGCTGGCCCAAACTGACCAAAGAGCTATTCCATACCATAGAACGTCATGCTCGGGGGGGTTAGTCGGTCGGTGGGTTGGGGGGAGAGGGATTGCAGCTCGGGGAGTGATCGCGGCTCGGGACGGGCTGGGCATCGGTCAGCGGGTGGTGAGCAAGTGCATTGTGCATCATTCGTTTTGTATATTCTGTATATTCTCTTACCATTCTCATTATTACTATTATCATTATTTTCTCTTATTAAACTGTCTCTATCTCAGCCCACGGCTCTAACCTTTTTTTTTCCTTCCCGATTCTCTCCCGCACCCCACTGAGGGAGGGGGGAGCGAGCGAGCGGCTGCATGGTGCTGAGCTGCCAGCCGGGTTAAACCACGACACCAGGGCAGGGTGTGCAGGGTCCGGCCGTTCTGCAGCTCCCCACCCCAGCCCCACACACCTCCTGCCCTGCCTGGTGGTGCCCACCTGCATCCCCCAGACCAGGGGGCGTGTGGCGAGGGGCGGCAGGGATGCCGCACGGGTTTGCCGTGCTCCTCCAGGAGCAGGAAGGCTGTAGCCATCGCTCTCAATGCTGTCCTCCTGTTTTGCTTTCCAGGTCAGGAGGAGCAAACCAAGGCCACAGGGATGTCTGCCGGGGCTCAGGCTGCTTAAAATCCTTCTGGATGGGATGCTGTAGGGCAATATCAGCTCTGGTGCTGGGATGCTGTAGGGCAATATCAGCTCTGGTGCTGGTGCTCTTACTCCAGAAGTCCTGCCAGCGCCTCGAGTCGCACAATTTCTTTGAAGTGTCAATGAGAAATCATACACATAGGGGGACCTCTTTGATAAAGCTGTTTTGGGGATTAAAGCATATCCATATATAGGTACTGCGATACCAGGAGATGCTGTAGTGGGGAAGCGCAGACCCGCGGCCTCAGCTGGCTGTTATTTGAAAAACTAACGCACAAATCATAGAATCATAGAATCATAGAATGTTTTGGGTTGGAAGGGACCCCTAGAGATCATCTAGTCCAACCCCCCTGCAGTGAGCAGAAGAGGTGCAGCAGATATTTAGCGTTTAGGTGATGTGCAATGATGCGGAGTTGTGTGTGTGCCTGGGGAAGCTAGAGGGGGGTCTGCAGCATCGCTTTCCTAGGCCATATGTTACCCCAGGTCTGGCAGAGAAACGCAGCAGCATGTAGGAATGGACACACTCGGAAGACAGCGTTTATGCCCGGGGAGACCTGGCCTCAACCTGCAGGATTAAGCCCGATAATCCCAGGGTGCTAACGGCGGTGATTTGTGCTTCATCACCACCTTTGCTTCAGCTTTGCTCGGCGGGGAGCGGTTGTGCCACATCCTGACCTCGGCAAAGCAGGAACACTTCTGTTCTCAGCCACAGCCATGGAAACATTTTTCCAGTTTTGTTTTGTTTTTTTTTTTCTTTTTGCTTTTATTTTAATCTCTTTGGCCCCAGGTTGCTTTTACTGCAGCGAGTCACTGAGTACATATATAAGAGATGATACTTGGCTCAATGTACAGAGGAGCACAAGGAAACAGTAAAATGTGCCAGAAATCAATAGATTTACACCAGTTTTCACTCCTGGTGATTGCAGCCCCTTCACCAAGCCAAAGTTTCTCCAGTTTGTACATCAGCATCTATAAAACCGACACATACAACCTACAAGCAAGCGTATGCGAGCATATTCCCGCGTCTCCACAATTTACCACCTTCCTAAAATTGTCCCTGTGTGAGTACAGAACAGATGTCGACGTTATACTTCTAATTAATTCGTCAACCATCCAGTTTTGCATCCAGACATGCTTGTAATTCTTAAAAAATGGAGCAGAACACAAACAGAGGGAAGGACTAGTTATCAACAACACCCTCCAAAATGGGAGAGTGCCTGAAAAGCCAGAAGGCAAAGCGGAGATGGGAAGCCGGTGCCTTGGAAAGTCTGCAAGAGGTTTTATGTGCGTGTTGTATTTTACTGTCTTGTCCACGGTGACGTGAATCTCTCCCCAAAGCTCCATGTAAAAATGCCACCGCCAAATTATTAGCTATTAATTATATGCTGGATTCAGGCGAGAATTACCATAATGTGCCACAGCATCCATAAATATGAGATCCAGCAGGGGCAGAATGGCCTTTTGTTTCCCTCTGCGGAATTATATGCATGACCCAGTTTTTCCTACCGCTGCAGTGGCAGGAGAGACATAGCATTGTCTGTTCAACACAAAATGGGGAGGGAGGAAGGGCTCTATTTTGCAATGTACAGTAAATAAACTCTTGGATAGCAGAATAAAACCAGAGAAAGGGTGCTCGAATCTCTTGCTCCAGACAGCAATGTTTGCAGCGGCATCTCAAAATGATACCATTTCCCTGAACTGTTTGGGGACAGTCTCAACCCCCCAATTTCCATTTTAAATGCCCTTCTCCTGCACCCTGGGTCTCTTATTTGTGACGCAGGTTTGGGTGGCAGATGACACCTGGTGTCCGTGGGGTTCGGAGGGGCCTGGGGCTCCCCGGGTGGCCACAGAAGTGACGAGGGCTCAGCGCGTAGGCCTGGATGCCAGTGGGATATCAAAGCTGGGAGGTGTGTGGTCCTCACACCAAACAAAGGGAACTCGACCTTCAGCCTGTTGGGATGAGCGGTGCGAGACACGGCGGCCAGCTCTGGCTGGGGACAAAGATTTTGGTGGCTGAATTTTGACAGTTGAGAACCCCCCACCCTGGGCAGGGGTACATAAATAAGGGAGATGGGGGAGGATCCAGTTTTCTTGGAGAAATTCCAGTGCTGGGGCAAGGGTGACCTGAGCAAGGGAAAAGGGCAATGCCGTGATTATCTACGATGTCTGTACAACCTCCCCCAAGAATCTAGGAAATAAATAAGCTCAACATGAATCCTTAAGATGCAGCCAGGACGATGACATTATGCACAACCAACTCACAGCACAGAAACCTACTTATGTCCTTACCGAGGTAATTTGGGAAGAGCAGAGGAAAGGAAGGCAGTGCTGGGAGGGTACGCGGCTGCGCCTGGGATGTGGCCATGGCAGGAGATGAGGAGGAGGAGGTAGAAGAAATTCTTCCAATTATCGAGAACAGCCGAAATGAAGGATCTCATCTTAATTACCCACAACTGGAAATGAGACAGGCAGGGCCACAGTCCACCAGGTCCCTAGGATGCTGGGGATAAAATTCAAGCTCAGGCGGACAAACAGCTACCTAGATGGGGCTGTGATCGCGAGGAGCCAGTGGGAAACCGGAGGGGAGAGTGATTTGGGGGGAGGGTAATCACAAAGTGGCAGAATTCATTTTTCTCACAACCAGGGAGATGCAAGAGCAAAGGCAGAAGGAGGCTGGACCCAAACCGGCTGATTTCGACACAGACTGGGAAGCCGTGGGTAGCTCCTGGGGAAGCAGGAGGGCCAGCACGGCGGCGGAGAGCCCTAAAGGCACGGAGTGGTTTATCCTGCCCGGAGGAAGGCAGAGAACACGACCACCGACCCTGGCCCCAGCAGCCCTGCTGCCAACCCAGGGGCAGCCACCCAGGGCGGAGGGAGGTGGGAACCGTGGGAGCTTGTGTTGTCCTTTTGCAGCCAAAACCACCCCATTGCGAAACCATATGGGAAGGGATGAATGAGTTTCAGTTAACAAGGGTGGGAAGGCAACAGGAGGATCTATAAATACGTCAAAAGGAAAAGAAAGAGGAAAGAGAGTAACCAAGGGATGACTCAGACAAGGCCAGTGCTGCGTTCACAAAAAAGGTTCCTCGTTGCCAGCTGATTCACTTTAATTGCACTTTAATCAACCCAAGGAGCGGAGCAGAAAGAAACCGGCTGGAAACAGTTTAGGTGGGACAGAGGGGATAGAGTCACAGAATCACAGAATGGCAAGGGTTGGAAGGGACCTCTGGAGATCATCCAGTCCAACTCTCCTGCTAAAGCAGGGTCACACAAAGCAGGTTGCACAGGACTTCCTCCAGGTGGGCTTTGAATATCTCCAGAGAAGGAGACTCCACAGCCCCCCTGGGCAGCCTGTGCCAGGGCTCCGTCACCCTCAAGGTAAAGAAGTTCTTCCTCATATTCAACTGAAACCTCTTCCGCTTCAGTTTGTGCCCATTGCCGCTTGTCCTGTCACTGGGTACCACTGAGAAGAGTCTGGCCCCGTCCTCATGATATCCACCCTTAAGATATTTGTAAGTATTTATGAGGTCCCCTCTCAGTCTTCTCTTCTCCAGGCTAAACAAGCCCAGCTCCCTCAGCCTTTCCTCACAGGGGAGATGTTCCAGTCCCCTCATCATCTTTGTTGCCCTCCTCTGGGCTCTTTCTAGGAGTTCCTCATCTTTCTTGAACTGGGGAGCCCAGAACTGGACACAGTACTCCAGGTGGGGTCTCACTAGGGCAGAGTAGAGGGGGAGGAGAACCTCCCTTACCCTGCTGGCCACGTTCCTCTTAACGCGCCCTGGGATGCCATTGGCCTTCTTGGCAACAAGGGCACACTGCTGGAGCCAGCACAGGCGGAGGACGGTGCCACGGGAGGTGAGGAAGCAATTGCGATGCTCTCCCCAGCCACCCTGGGCGAGGAAAGGTCCCGCGGGGCAGAACTAGGCAGGCACAATATTTCTCTTTAAGGGGGGATGATACAGCAGGAGCCTAACGTTGAGTCTTGGAAAACCCCCAGAACAAATTATTAAACAAGCAGTTGATATGAAGCCGGAGGAGAATATGGGAATAAGAAGAGAAGGTGAATTTGTCAGAAATAAATTGCCCAAATCAGAGTAATGTTCAGCTCAGGTTCCCTCTTGGGCAGCTGAAACGTGCCGCGATTTAGGTAAAGCTTTTGAAGTAGTCCCATCTGACATTTCACAAACTCTCTCAAATTAAGGAAGTTCGGGAAAGTTAATTTAGGAACAATTGAATAAAAGACACTTGGAGTCACTGCCGATGGTTTTCAGCCAAAGAGGAGATTTTTAGCAGTGTCCTCCTGGATCAGGCATAAAGGTGATTCTATTCAATGTTGCCATTTACTGACTCAAATGATGGCTCAGGGAACGCACTTCTAAAATATGCAGGTCGTGCTGGACCGCAAGCACCTGGGAGGACCGAATGAGAACTCAAAATTATCTCAAAAAATGGGAGAAAAAGCCTGAATTGAACAAGATGAAACCCAATAAAGAACAGCACAAACTACTGCTCTTACAGAAGCAAAATTAAACCACAGAATCACAGAACGGCAAGGGTTGGAAGGGACCTCGGGAGATCACCCAGTCCAACCCCCCTGCTCAAGCAGGCTCACCCAGAGCAGGGGGCACAGGACAGTGTCCAGGTGGGGGTTGAATATCTCCAGAGAAGGAGACTCCACAGCCCCCCTGGGCAGCCTGTGCCAGGGCTCTGTCACCCTCAAGGTAAAGAAGCTTTTCCTCATATTCAACTGAAACCCCCAGTATCAATACAGGCTGGGGGAAGAAAGGATTGAGAGCAGCCCTGCCGAGAGGGACTTGGGGGTGCTGGTGGATAAAAAGCTGGACATGAGCCGGCAATGTGCGCTGGCAGCCCAGAAGGCCAACCGTACTCTGGGCTGCATCAGGAGGAGCGTGGCCAGCAGGTCGAGGGAGGGGATTCTGCCCCTCTGCTCTGCTCTGGTGAGACCTCACCTGGAGCCCTGCGTCCAGCTCTGGAGCCCTCAGCACAAGAAGGACATGGAACTGTTGGAGTGGGTCCAGAGGAGGGCTACAAAAATGATCCGAGGGCTGGAGCCCCTCTGCTATGAGGACAGGCTGAGAGAGTTGGGGTTGTTCAGCCTGGAGAAGAGAAGGCTGTGGGGAGACCTGATTGCGGCCTTTCAGTACCTAAAGGGGGCCTATAGGAAAGAGGGGGAAAATCTTTTTAGTAGGGCCAGCTGTGACAGGACAAGGGGTAATGGTTTTAAACTAAATCAGGGTAGGTTTAGGCTAGATATTAGGAAAAAATTCTTTACAATGAGGGTGGTGAAACACTGGAACAGGTTGCCCAGAGAGGTAGTGGAGGCCCCATCCCTGGGAACATTCAAGGCCAGGTTGGATGGGGCTCTGAGCAGCCTGATCTGGTTAAAGGTGTCCCTGCTGACTGCAGGGGGGTTGGAGTCGATGACCTCTAGGATTCTATGAAACCTCTTCTGCTTCAGTTTGTGCCCATTGCTCCTTGTCTGTTGCTGGGCACCACTGAGAAGAGTCTGGCCCTATCCTCGTGATATCCACCCTAAAGATATTGATGAGGTCCCCTCTCAGTCTTCTCTTCTTCAGGCTGAACAAGCCCAACTCTCTCAGCCTTTCCCACCAGGGAGCTCTTACCAGGTGACAGTACGGCAGAAATGGAGGAGGTATGGCAAGTCACAAAGTATAGGAATGAGAAATCTGTCATGGTGAAAACGCCAACAGAAGCAGCAAATCTCTTTCCAGGATGCAGTAACAAGACCGTTGTCTGTCAGCCCGAAGAGGTAATTACTCAGCTTTCCTCCGTGCTGATGAGGCCTCAGTTGGACCAAGTCTCCTATTTAGGGTAAGCTTTGAAAAAGACGTTAATTAACTGAAAAAGATTAAGATATGAAAAAGTAGAAAGGTCGAAGGATTTAACTTTGTTTTGCCAGGAAGGAGAAGCTGTGATAAAAGCTGTAGGATACAGCCAACTGGTACGAAGAGCAGATACGCGAGTCTCGCCGGAGGAAATCACATTAAATTCCAACAGGGCAGCTGCTCCATCCCCGTTAACCATCTAGTTGCCTTTTTGCATCCCTTCTCCCCCCTTCACGCCTGCTTTGGGGTGCAGAGACCGGAGCAGCACACAGTGCTCACCGGGTGGGTGCACCAGGGTCGAATGCAGCAGCAGAACGGAACCTGCTGCCGTGTTCTCCATCTCCCTCCTGGGGTTCCCAGGCTCCGGCAGGGACATCTCAGCTGGACCGACTCAACCACGGCACAGGTTTTAGCACTGCTGAGCACGGAAGGAGGGCAAACCGGCCACGTCTTTTGCAGCAAATGAAGCAGGACAGGGGTCTGGAGCCGGAGGGTCCAAATTAAGCACCCACTCATGGGTGTGTGGCCACCCTTGGAGTGGGTCTTCTAGCCCCCTGCCTCAGCCCTTTGGACCATAATCTGAGTTCGAGCTGCTGCATATGCATCAGCTGAAAATAAACCCAGCGATAATTAAAACGCTGTGCAATGCCGTTCCCTTTGGAGGGGAGAAAAAAAAAAGAAAAAGAAATGTGTTTGTATTTTTGGCCTGGTTTCCCTCATTTTTTGCCACAGCAAACAATTCTCCTCAATGATGACTGTTCCACGTTCCCACTCATGTCCCTCGCTTTTGTTAATACGAAGATTTAAATGCATCATTTAATACCGACATGGGCCAATGAACTCATGGTTACACTCGCGCTCCCAGCCTGCAAAGAGGATGCACGGTTCTGTGACAGGCAATTAAAAATCCTATTACAGGATCATGGAGTAAGAAGCGGATGATATATTAAAACAAGGAGCATGTTTAATTTATAAATCCGAGTTATTGCCTGCTGTGAAATACTAGGGAGATAAATGCATAAAGAAAGGACTTTGTAGTGTTGCTCACTATTAAGTATCATAAACAGCAATACAAGCCTGGCTGTCAGAGCCTCCCGGCGGCTTCGCATCTCAGGCAGCCCTGGCAACTGCCTCCCCCCCACCGGGGCAACTTGTTTCCTCTGTTTCCAAATCCAAGAATAATTTTTTGTTGCGTTAGCCAAAAAAAAAAACAACCCTAACCTCATCATTAGGGACTCTTCGATGCTAGTGAAGATGCTAGTGATGCTTGGGGCCAGGATGTAAAGTGGAATTACATAGTTTCACTACTAAAATTCAGCCCCGGTGATTAAAATTTAATAATAAAGACCAGCTCAACGCCCAGATGCTGCAGGGATGAGTTTCTCGGGCGTGCTCCTGTCCTACACATGCCCAAGGCACCGGTCTCCTGGTGGCCGGCCACCTGGCCAGGAGAGGGTGGGATGGAGGGGGGGGGGGCCCTACTCCCATTTAATTTTCAGAGGGAAAGGGAGAAGTATATCATGCAAAATACACAAATAATTTCATGGATGGCTCCATCCTTCCACAAAGGATTGATGCAGCAGGGTGCAGCCCTGGTGTGAAAACCCCTCCGAGGAAAGGAAGGCTGTCAGGTCAGGCTGAGCCAAGCCTGGAGGCCCTGGAGAAGTGCCTGACCCCACCTCTCCCCCCAGGATGGGAAGGTTGAGGCTTTCCCCAGGAGCTATGGCCTGTACACCCATGTTGCAGAGGTTAAGTTACCCTCTGTACCCCGCCGGCCACGGCAGCTCTGGTGACAAGGGGATGCTACGAGGGATGCTAGCCTGGGATGACCAGAGTCCAGCAGCTTGCTGAGGGGGGGCAGAGGAAATCCCGGAGTGATGTCAGGGTGAGAGATAATGATAAGGTGAGGGCAGGACATCTCCGACCCACCAGGAGGGCTGGGAGAGGAACCGGTCCCTCAGCAGCTCTCCGTCTGGGGGAATCAAAGAGCCATTGTGCATCCGTCTCCACGTCCAGCTTTCTCAGCGTGTTTCCACCTCCCTGGGGACAACGCTCCAGCTTCTCACCTACTTCTTACGTCAATGCATTTCCCAGCAGATTTCCCCATCTGTTTATCATCTCTGGTGGTGAAGGATCTCATGGGGAGCTCTGCCTGCTCTGCATCTGCTCTTGTGACAGGCTCCGTTCTGTCTGCGAGAGATGAATGAGCAGCCCTGGGGCGGGGAAGTGCTGGGAATAAATACTCTGGTTTGGGGAAGGGACCTTGCCGGGGTGAGGGTGAGACCCCGCACCGCTGCTGCGGGAAGCCGGGGAAGAATGGGAGCTCCTCATCAAAGGAGCCACAGGGGTCTTCGTCTTCGTCTGCAGAAAATAAATGGTATCCTCCTACGTGTCTCCCTTCAGATGGCCTTTAAAGATAACTGTTGCTCCTCGGGTAGTTAGTGGAGAAGAACATTATTCTGCCTTGCCTCTACCAAATGCGATGACCACCTCCCCACACTCTCGTTGGCCGAAGGACTTGCACGCCACAGAGGAAGGTGCCTAACAGATCCTGGGCCAAACGTACCCCACGCCAGGCTGGCCCTGAGGGTCGGCTCAGCCCGGGGTGACCTGTGTCACGAGGGGAATCAGCCAGCAAGCAAGGACAGAGAAGTCCAGACCACGTGAAGCCCAGTTCCTCACCACACCAGCATGCCTCCTTAAAATGGCTGAATAAACAAGATGTGTGTTGAGGGATATCTCAGCCTACGGGACTCCCAAAGCCTGAAAGGACACAGTTTCCCTGCCCCTCCTGACAGTACCGTGGCCACCGGAGGACATGGAAGCCCCTAACTCCTTCTGAGGGTTTTGCAAAGAAGCACTGGCTGGAAAAGTCCTATCTGAGGTCCCCCAGTGCTCCCACAAGTCCTCCCCTTGTTGCTGGGTGGTGCAGAAGGTTTTCTTCTGAGACATGGTTCTCCTGGTCTTGGTTATTTCACTGGGCCCACATTGCACCACCACCTGAGCTTCCAGCCATCACAACACCCCAAATAAACGGTGAAGTGAAACCTGACATTTAAGACCCCCCTAAGATGTAGATAGGTCCTGGAAGGGACTTTCCAAGCTATTTAAAAGCAAAAAATCCATGTAACTAGGGCAAACCCAGAAGGCACCTGCTGGCTGCTCACTCTCTTTGACTTGATACTTCAGGGGTATTTATGAACTTCATCAAGGACAAATGCCAAGTCCTGGGAAGGAATAACTCTCCTGCTACAACACGGGCTGGGGCTGACCGGCAGGGGAGCAGCTCTGCAGCAAAGGACCTGGTGGACACCAGGCTGACCATGAGCCAACGTCATCACAGCAAAGGTGGCCACCAGCCCCTTGGGCTGCATTAGGCAGTGTTGCCAGCAGGTCAAGGGAGGGGATCCTTCCCCTCTGCTCAGCCCTGCTGACACCACGTCTGGATATTTTAGTAGGGCCAGCTGTGTTAGGACAAGGGGTAATGGTTTTAAACTGAATCAGGGTAGGTTTAGGCTAGATATAAGGAAAAAATTCTTTACAATGAGGGTGGTAAACCACTGGAACAGGTTGCCCAGAGAGGTAGTGGAGGCCCCATCCCTGGAAACATTCAAGGCCAGGTTGGACGGGGCTCTGAGCAGCCTGATCTAGTTAGCAGTGTCCCTGCTGACTGCAGGGGGGTTAGACTCGATGACCTCTAGGGGTCCCTTCCAACCCAAAACATTCTATGATTCTATGATTCTATATTGCATCCAGTTTTCAGCCCCCAGTACAAGAGAGACGGGGACACACGGGAGCGAGTCCAGCAAAGGGTCTCCAAGATGGTCAGGGCACTGCAGCACAGACTGGGAGCAGAGGCTGAGGGTGCAGGGCCGGAGAAGAGAGAGCTTTGGTGGGGACTGATAGCAAGGTGGGTATGAAGATGATGAAGGCAGGCTCTACACAGTGGTGCATGGCAGGAGGACAAGAGACACAGGCATGAGCTGAAACAAGGGAGGTTCAGACTGGATATAAGGAGAAACATCCCTGCCACGAGGAGAGTCCAGCACTGATACAGGATGCCCAGAGAGGCTGTGCTGCCTCCAGCCCCGGAGGTTTCCACATCTCAACTGGGTAAAGCTCTGAGCAACCTGGTCTGACCCCAGAGCTGGCCCGGCATGAGCCGGAGGTTGGGCTGGAGACCCCCTGTGGTCCCTTCCCACATGAGCTTTCCTGCGATCCTACAGTGCCGGAGGGCATCTGTGCCCAAGTCACGCAGCACATCCGTGGCAGAGCCGGGGCCGAAGGCTGGCCTTCCTTCTCTAGGAACAGGACCCGTGGCTGCTGCTTCTCCCTTGCTGAGGGACCTCCAGCAAACCCACAGCTACCAGATGGCCGAAAGCTGCCTCCCCCCAGCACTGGCAGAGGGGGGGGGGGAGCAGGGAGCCTCCCGGCGCTCTCCCAGGCGTCCCTGGCTTGTGGCTCCAACCACAACACATTGTTCTGGGCATCGCACAATAACCCCAGGCGGCGCAGGGCATGGCGGGGGGGTGGGATCCGCAGGCACGGCCGGGACGCTGCGTGCCACCCCTAGGAACAAAGCCCTGGGGGAGAGGACAGGGGGCCATGCCCACCACCCCTCCCTGCCAGCACCGGAGGGAGGAGGAGTGCAGCCCGCCTTCCTCTGCCGCACTCAGCGGTTGATTGTCCAAACCCAGCAATCGTAGAAGTCCCCCACTCATCTGGTAACGAAATGAGCAGGGGAAGAGCTCGCCCCTTGCCTGGCACCCACGCCGCTCCTCAGGTGATGTGGCCAGAGGTGCCCCTTCCCCACGCTCCTGCTCTGAGCCTCCTCTTCCACCCCTGCTGGAGTGCAAGGTCATCCCCCCAGCGATGGAAATCGGGGGTCCACAAGTGCTCTGGCTCCTGGGTCAAAGTCCTCTCACTCTGTGACCTCGAGACCTTAGCTCAGCACAACCTCTATCAGAAATTGTGCACAAAAAATGGGCTGCCCTTGGGTTTTGACTTTATTTAGGAAGTCTTCTCCCGAGAGAGGACATTATGGGGTCCCTGCTAAGGACATCACCGTTGCTAATGACGAGCAGTGGCTATTGGGGTGGGTGGATGGGTGGATATCTGCAGCCTGGGAGAAACGCACAGCCTGAGGCTTGACACCAGTGAACCCAGCGCAGTGGGAGGCTGCGGGACGGAGGCAGTAGCCAGTTTTCCTAGGAGGCCCCGGAAAACCAAAGAGAAAGGGAGAGTTGAACGTTTCTCTGTGTACTTTGGATGAGGCGGTTGTTTATTGTTATACTCTCTGCTTTCCTGTTTCCCTTGCCTCCCTGCCTTTCAGTGGAGCAGTGTTTTGTTAAGTTTCTTTGTTCACGAGCGGGGAAGGACGGCTGGGAAGGGAAAAAGGGGAAGGATGGCTGGGAAGGGGAGCAGG
>JADKXX010002727.1:0-10381 GCA_017310255.1 Butorides virescens
AGGGGAAGGATGGCTGGGGGATGGCAGGTGGGGGGAGGATGATGGGGAAAGGCTCACGGGGCAGGACAGTCCCTTGAGTACCCAAGCTGGTTTGACTGAATTTTGCCAGGTTTCTGGCTGAAGGTTAGTGATGTTTGGAAGTACCCTTAGAAGTTAAGGGTTCCTTAATTGCCCTCTTGTTGCTGCCAGAAAGGTTGCATTTATTCCAGCATTACCTCCAGACAGGGCAGCATCCAGAGCTTTTAGGGCTCTGCCCTGGCTCTTTTTCAAGGACAACTCGCTCCATTGATACTTCAGCGCTTGAAAAGGAGTTTCCCAGAGGTGCAAATGGAAAGAACTGGGCTGAGAGTGGGAACGTGGTGGCTACACATGTGCTACCTCTAACCAGGCTTATCCCATAGGCATGGCACTGGGCATCCCACCATCCTGCTGCTGCTCATCCAGCAAATGCCTTGCAGTGATGGGGCAGGACTTGGGATGGAGTGAGCTACAAGCGAGGCCTGGTGCAACCCCAGAGCTCCCATAGCATCCCCCAGCTACCACCATGCCATGGCAGTCATTCCCCAGCTGCTGCTGGGATTGTCCCAGCAACCTGCCAACATCTCTGCCCAGTTCCCCCAGTCTCAGGCCTTCCACCCCAGTTATCACTGTAGCCCCACATGACCACCTCTGCTCCTGCATGATCTGGGCATAGTCTCTGATGGCATTCGCATCCACGGTGAGCATCGCCCACCCACAGACTGCCTGGGACCAGCCTCCACCAACCCACGTTGCTCTCTCTTACATCAGCCTTGGGGTTCCACAGCCTCCCCACACCCAAACCACAAATCTGGCACAAAAATAGCTGAGGAAGAAAAGGGAAGAGGTTTCTGCTAAGTCAGCGCTGAATCGGCCAGCGTGAAGGCTAAGACAGAGGGGAGGACAAGGGCTGGTGGCCTGGGGCTGCAGGAGAAAGGACAGGAATGAGACCTCCATGCTTGGCAGTGGCAATCTGAAGGTGATTTGAGCTCAGGGCATGGGACTTATCCTCCCTTCTCCCTCTTATCCAGCCTGAGTATAACTGCGGTGGCAAGCAGGACCAGAAACTGTCGCAGGAGAGGGGCTGAAAAGCTGCCAAGGAACACACAAAAACTGCCCAGACCCTGGGAAGGACCTGGGAAGGACCTGGGGGCAGGTGAGATGGGGGGGACTTGTCCTTCACATGAGCTGCCCTGTCACCTCTGTGCTGCTTTGCACATCAAGCCCCGAGAAGGGGCGTTGTCCTTTCCAGCAATAACCTGCGCTCAGGATGCTCTCTTCCAGAGTAATTTAGCACCAGGGCTAATCCTAAATTTCCTGGAGGGAAATTTGCACGCAGAAAAAATGTGTGAAGGCAGGAGAGTGCCAGACTGTGGGCAGTTTCTTACAGGCTCTTCTTGCCTCCTAAACTGGTGCCTAAAGCAAGGCTTGAGATCCCTTCTGCCAGAGGTCTTGCTCTCTGGGTCTTCATCTCCACTGAAAGCTTTCCATGGCATAACCAGCTCCTTATACAACCCACCAAGATACTCTAATCAGTGCTAAGTCTATAAGTTAGTCTTCAAGCTATGTCTGCTTATACGATGATTATATAGCCTGAACTGATTTCACAGAATCACAGAATGGCAAGGGTTGGAAGGGACCTCGGGAGATCATCCAGTCCAACCCCCCTGCCCAAGCAGGCTCTCCTAGAGCATGCTAGACAGGACTTCGTCCAGGCGGGCTTTGAATATCTCCAGAGAAGGAGACTCCACAGCCCCCCTGGGCAGCCTGTTCCAGTGCTCTGTCACCCTCAGAGTAAAGAAGTTTTTCCTCCTATTCAACTGAAACCTCTTATGTTTCAGTTTGCACCCGTTGCCCCTAGTCCTGTCACTGGACACCACTGCAAACAGACTGCTTCCATCCTCTTGACTTCCACCCTTGAGATATTTGTAGGTGTTGATGAAGTCCCCTCTCAGTCTCCTCTTCTTCAGGCTAAACAAGCCCAACTCTCTCAGCCTTTCCTTGTAGGGGAGATGCTCCAGTCCCCTCATCATCCTAATTGCTCTCCTCTGGGCTCTTTCTAGGAGTTCCTCATCTTTCTTGAACTGGGGATCCCAGAACTGGACACAGTACTCCAGGTGGGGTCTCACTAGGGCAGAGTAGAGGGGGAGGAGAACCTCCCTCGCCCTGCTGGCCACACTCCTCTTAATACACCCCAGGATACCATTGGCCTTCTTGGCAACAAAATTTAAATCAGCCAAACTTGGGCGAGGCTTTCAAATGGTTGTGCTGGCCTGCAGGAGCCCACGAAAGATGTGAACATCTCGCTACCTCCAAGGCATTTTGCCCTGCTCCCCCTGGTGCCGAGAACATCCAGCCAGGGCTTGGAGCCCAGGCGGATGCCTGCAGTGACAGCAGGCTGCTCCGTGCGTGCTTCCCGCCGCTGCCCGCTCCGGGGAAAAGGCTGCCTCCCAGCACTCGGCGGCGGGGAACACCCAGCGCTGCCTGGACTGTGGTTGCACAAACCCCAGTGATTCAGAGACCCGGCATGTTCCCAGGCTCTGTCACCTACCTACGCTGTGAGTGGTACCTTACTCATTTCCCCGTTGGCTTTCTCTGTATCATCCATGACTTCAGCCTCATGTTGCCCGTGCTATAGAATCATAGAATCACTTTGGTTGGAAAAGACCTTTAAGATCATCAAGCCCAACCTTTAACCTAGCACCCCTAGCACCACCTAGTCACTAAGGGTGACTGCAAAGAGGTGCAAAAAGCTTAAAATAATGCCTGACCAGGCAATACAAGCAGACGTAAAACTCAGTGTTCTTGACAAGGGGAAAGGACTCCCTCCGTGTGAGTTACTGCCACCCAGGAATGAGATCTCGAAGCCTTCCAGAAGCCCCCCTGGGTTATCAGGTCACAGCACGGTGATGGGCGAGGAAGGCAAACAGCCTCCCCTGCATCCGTGAGGATGGTGATGGGTGTGGAGGAGCCCCTGGATGGGGAGGGCTCAGCAGGCGGATCAGGACAGGCTGGATCGATGGGCTGAGGCCAACTGTATGAGGTTCAACAAGGCCAAGTGCTGGGTCCTGCACTTTGGTCACAACAACCCCATGCAGCGCTACAGGCTTGGGGAAAAGGGGCTGGAAAGCTGTCTGGTGGAAAAAGACCTGGGGGTGCTGGTTGACAGCCGGCTGAATATGAGCCAGCAGTGTGCCCAGGTGGCCAAGAAGGCCAATGGCATCCTGGCTTGTATCAGGCATAGTGTGGCCAGCAGGAGTAGGGAAGTGATCGTGCCCCTGTACTTGGAACTGGTGAGGCTGCACGTCGAATACTGTGTTCAGTTTTGGGCCCCTCACTACAAGAAAGACGTTGCCTTGCTGGAACATGTCCAGAGGAGAGCCACAAAGCTGGTGAGGAGTCTGGAGCACAAGTCTTATGAGGAGCAGCTGAGGGAGCTGGGGGTTGTTTAGTCTGGAGAAGAGGAGGCTGAGGGGAGCCCTTATCGCCCTCTACAACTGCCTGACAGGAGGCTGTAGCGAGGTGGGGGTTGGCCTCTTCTCCCTGGTAACGGGCGATAGGACGAGGGGGAATGGCCTCAAGATGCGCCAGGGCAGGTTTAGGTTGGACATTAGGAAAAATTTCTTCACCGAAAGGGTTGTCAGGCTCTGGAATGGGCTGCCCAGGGAGGTGGTCGAGTCCCCATCCCTGGAGGTATTTAAAAGAAGAGTAGATGAGGTGCTTAGGGACATGGTTTAGCGGTGGGATGGCAGTGCTAGGTTAAGGGTTGGACTTGATGATCTTAAAGGTCTTTTCCAACCTAGATGATTCTATGATTCTATGACTAAGATGATCCGTGATCAGCCGGCAATGAGGTCTGCCCCGCCGGGTGCAGCTGGGGTGGCTCAGCAAGGTCACTTGGGAACTGACATTCTCCTGGGGCTCCAAAAAGAAAAAAAAACCCCAAGGCTGTACAGCTGGCTTTGAGCTCTCGCTCGAGCAAGAAAAGCGCTGTGCTGAGCCCAGCGAAATGAAGCCTGCTGGGTTAGAGGTGGTGAGAGTTGTTTGCTGGTTCATCTCCGTACCAGGAGGATTTAGGCTGGATTAGGCGGTGGCTGCCCGTGCCACTCCGGGAGTCCTTCTGCAGGCGACACCAAGCGTAAAGCCGGCAGCGTCACGTGCGCCGGGTAATCTGACACAAAAGTGATCTTGTGTCCCCAGCTGACACGAATCACAGATTTGCGGGTGTGTGTGTGTTTGCTCAGTGTCTTTTTGTGATGTTGAACCTACAAGAGTGTACAACTGTCCCAGGGAAGAGCTTGGATTTGGGAAACTGGTACTAAGTTTTGCAGTGCTCTCTGAAAGCTCTGCAAACCACCCCGCCACCCTTGCCCACCTCCCTGTCCCGCTCAGGCTGGGCTCAAAGGAGCAAGACAAGACATGGTCTTCTGCTTGGCATGAAGCTCTCAGCTTTGCTGCCAACTCTCTGATATTGGCTACGCCACTTAATTCACTGCTTTGGTTTCTCCAGTGTAAACTTAGGGACATAGCAAGACTTTCAGATCCGCGCATAAAAACAATCTTCCTAATTTTTCATTTGCAACTTCATGACCAACAAGATGCTGCAGCTGAGAGCCAGGCTCTGCCTTGCCAGGCACCGTTCAAGCCTCAGCCCCGGAGCACTTGCACCCAAGGAGTAGAAGGAAGGTGAGCAAGGTGATGTGCCCAGAGTCATCGTGGTTTTGGTGAGGTTGAGACGAGCCTCCAGGCTTCAAAACCTGAGCCTTGCTCCTCAGCTGAGCCAAAAGACCTCCTGCAAAACAAGAGTATATGTAACCAAAGGGATAAACTCCCCCGAAGGAAGCATTAACTTTACATACGTTCATTATTTTTCCTCTGAAAGGGGCTGACGTGACCGCTGGGCTTGCTCCACCTGCGCTGAGCTCGGCGTGCAGGCAGCCGTGGCTTTCAGACGGAGATAAACTGTTCTGCTTTGCAGCACTTGCGTTACTGTGCTGCTCCGGGGGCAGACGGGAAACGTCTTTACAGCGACTCGCTGACCTGGAAAGGATTTGACGTGCTGGCCCCGTACGACCCTCTCCCTTTCTTCGCCAGGGGCTGTGCTCCATGGGCAGCCTGGTCTCCCCGCCTCACCTTCATAGAATCATAGAATGTTTTGGGTTGGAAGGGACCCCTAGAGGTCATCTAGTCCAACCCCCCTGCAGTCAGCAGGGACACCTTTAACCAGATCAGGTTGCTCAGAGCCCCATCCAACCTGGCCTTGAATGTTTCCAGGGATGGGGCCTCCACTACCTCTCTGGGCAACCTGTTCCAGTGTTTCACCACCCTCATTGTAAAGAATTTCTTCCTTATATCTAGCCTAAACCTACCCTGATTTAGTTTAAAACCAATACCCCTTGTCCTGTCCCTACTAAAAAGATTTTCCCCCTCTTTCCTATAGGCCCCCTTTAGGTACTGAAAGGCCGCAATCAGGTCTCCCCGCAGCCTTCTCTTCTCCAGGCTGAACACCCCCAACTCTCTCAGCCTGGCCTCATAGCAGAGGTGCTCCAGCCCTCGGATCATTTTTGTAGCCCTCCTCTGGACCCACTCCAACAGGTCCATGTCCTTCTTGTGCTGAGGGCTCCAGAGCTGGACGCAGGGCTCCAGGTGAGGTCTCACCAGAGCAGAGCAGAGGGGCAGAATCCCCTCCCTCGACCTGCTGGCCACGCTCCTCCTGATGCAGCCCAGGGTACGGTTGGCCTTCTGGGCTGCCAACGCACATTGCCGGCTCATGTCCAGCTTTTCATCCCCCAGCACCCCCAAGTCCCTCTCGGCAGGGCTGCTCTCCATCCTTTCTCCCCCCAACTTGTATTGATACCGGGGGTTACCCCGACCCAGGTGCAGGACCTTGCTGGTTATCTTCCAGCCGTTACCCTGGGTGCAGGGTTCAAGTCAATGTTTATGCACTCAGCCTGGCCATCGGCGGCTGAGTTTCTCCTTTCTGAAGGCCCCCTGGGAAAACATGCTTTTCAGCCATGCATCAGCCTTTTCCAGAAGAGAGGTCAGCTCAGGAGCGATGGCCACCAAGCCCACATCGACCAGCGCTGCGTTTCACTTCCCAGCTGCCACCCCCGGCTCCTTGCCCTGATAGCCCATGGGGTACCTAGGCAGGAGATCCATCAGTGATAATGCACCTTCGTGAAGGAAATCTCTCTCCTTCAAGATGCTTCTCAGTCAGTGGAATCAAAATAATATATAAAAGCAACTTGCTGCTGGCAAAAATTTTACGGCAGGAACTGGATTCTCTACAGGGACACCCAGACTCATCTTAGCTCTGTGACAGAGAACATGATTTTGTTTTCCCACAGCATAAGGCAAGAAAAATTCATTTAATAAGGAGACAGCAGAATTGCACTCTGTCCCAGTCTGGACAAACGGCCACGAGGGAGCTGCTCTGTCCGCTGATCTGAAGGACGTTCTCATGCTCTTTTTCAGTTGTGTCTCACACTGGAAGAGCGATGTTTTCTCATCTCACCTCAACCACCCGAAAGACCTTCCTGCAGGCAATCCCGCATTTGCTATGGATCCTACTAGAAACCACCGTGTTTATATATATATCTGTGTGTGTGTGTATATATGTTACTGCTGGGAACATCTGCTCTTGGTAGACATTTCCCTTCCCAGTTTCCTGGAGATCATAGGGAGGGCCAGAAGGGTGAGAACGCCCACCCAAACTCTCCTTCCCCTCACCCGAGGAAGTCTATGGGTTTTGTTGGTTTAACTTCTCAATTTGTGTTGATGCAAGTGATAATGGTGGTTTCTATATGAATCGGAGCTGCCAATTTTCCCAAGCAGTGGCTGCTTTCCCGTAACAGCAACAGAACATAGAAATGTTGTTTCTACAGGAGTTGTGGAAGGGATGGTCTATGTACAGAGAACAAGAAAGTCCAAGAGTAAATTACATCTGCCCTGTTAGCCTGGCTTCTTTTATTGCAAATAAGTGATGAGAAATCACTTCCCAGAACACTTCTG
The DNA here is from genome assembly GCA_017310255.1 of Butorides virescens. Classification (NCBI taxonomy): domain Eukaryota; kingdom Metazoa; phylum Chordata; class Aves; order Pelecaniformes; family Ardeidae; genus Butorides; species Butorides virescens. Next base: position 7,030 of record JADKXX010002727.1, read on the forward strand.
GTTTCTACAGGCTGAAGCGAGTGATGGTTCTGTAGTGTATTCTTCAACATTTCCACAAAACCCCCTTTTGGTGAAACAATTCCTCCCACTTCAGCCTCAGATGACCAAGCAGGACCACGGGCTTTTCCTTGCAAAAGAGGAGAGCTTGCCGTGGAAGACAAAATGACTTCTGGTGGCAAGCCAGGGCAGCAGATGTCCCTCCATCACTGGCTCGGCCTCCTGCCATTGTCTTAGCGAAGACCCGGGGGTCTCCGGTCAACATGAGCAGCAAGGTTGACCAACTGTGATCAAAAATACCCTTGTTCTTGTTTGGTTTTTTTTTTTAAGTTACCAGTCCACTGACCTGTTTGCTCCCACGGGCCTGTTTTTGCATGATTCATGGGGTGGCACAAGGGGGAAAAAGGAACCAAGTGCAGGGAGGCGAGGAGGAACTTCTCGAGCTGCTGCTGCTGCTACCGAAAACACTTAACCCGAAACTCCAACCTCAGGCACCCGCTTCCCTATTTTCCTTCCAAAGAGTGTGAAAAGTGGAGATGCAGCAAGCTGGACGGTAGTAAGCAATTTGTGTCGCGGCCAGTATGAACCAGTCTAGGCAGTGTGACTGGTGTTTGTCATTACAAGGGGGGGGGGGGGGGTAGGGGATTTACAGATCAGCCCACGCATTTTTGGATAATCTGTGGACTGCCTTTAGTTTCTGTATAAATAATAATAATTAAAAGCGGATGTAACTAATTGGAATCCATTCCGCGGCAGTAACATGATCCATCTTATTGCCAATCCCCTGAGTCACCCCCTCCTCCGGGTGATTATTTTTTTGCTTTTCCCTAAAACGACCTGAACGCTGCCTTTCATACCACCGATGGATCCGGCGTGGGTTGGGGCTGCCGGGGGGTTCCAAAACCCCTTCTAGCCCAGACACAACCAGCCCCGTTAGCTCTACACCAGCGGGGCAAGGCTTGTCCCGTATTTCATCAAAGCTGCACATTTTTAAACTTAAAATCCCCTCCACACACACCCCCCCCCCAGGTCTGGTGCTAACACAGTTGTGTTATCGCCTATTATTTGCCCGATTTATTTTGAATTAAAAGCAGCGATGGGCATCCCAGATTTCCTTCTGGGCAGCCTTACTGGGTCTTGCTTTGCATCGTGATCTCTATTTGGGATGAGGCTCCCCTTCCTTGCCCTCCTGGGAAGAGCACGTTGTTCCCGGGTTTGGTGGCCCCGGGGGAAGGCAAAGCCCAAAGCGGGGCTCTGCAGCCCTTGCACAGCAGCACGGCCAGATGTGGTGGAAGGTCCTGCACATGTGAGATGGTGTGCTGGGTTTGGCTGAGCCAGAGTTATTTTTCTTCACAGTAGCTGGTATGGGGCTGTGTTTTGGATTTGTGCTGGAAGCAGTGTTGATACCCCAGGGATGGTTTCGTTCCTGCTGAGCAGGGCTGACACAGAGTCAGGGCCTTTTCTGCTCCTCACCCCACCCCACCAGCGAGGAGGCTGGGGGGGGCACAAGAAGCTGGGAGGGGGCACAGCCGGGACAGCTGACCCCAACTGACCCCAGGGATACCCCACACCGTATGACATCATGCTCAGCATATAGAGCTGGGGGAAGAAGAAGGAAGGGGGGGACATTGGGAGTGATGGCGTTTGTCTTCCCAAGTCACCATTAGGTGTGATGGAGCCCTGCTGTCCTGGGGATGGCTGAGCACCCGCCTGCCCATGGGAAGTGGTGAATGAATTCCTTGCTTTGCTTTGCTTGCGTGATGGCTTTTGCTTTATCTATTAAGCTGTCTTTATCTCAACCCACGAGTTTTCTCACCTTTACCCTTCGGATTCTCTCCCCCATCCCACCGGAGGGGAGTGAGTGAGGAGGTAGGGGGGGGGCTCAGTTTCTGGCTGGGGTTAAACCATGACACACAGTCTGCCTTGTCCCCTCCTGGGAACAGCAGTCCTGCTGCTGCCCCCCCAGCTCAGGGAGGGAAGCTCTTCTCCAGGCTCATTCCCAGGCTCCCGAAGGTCGTTGCTCCCTTCCAGCTGCCTTCCAGGATTAGATATGGAGAAAGTATGGGGAGAAAAAGTCCACCTTGGCTGAGAGAAGAGCCTTCTGGGGCGATTCAAACCTCTCTGAAATCAGGAGGAGGCTTCTTGTGGGCTTCAGAAGGGTTTGGATGAAGCCCACGCTGCTGTAGAGCAGGAACACTGCTTTTTTTGGGGGTGGGGGGAGATTTTCTGTCATTCACAAGGGTTCTGTGCTGTTTGGTTTGGTGAAATCCTCCCTTGTTTCACCTGCCCTCAGGATTCCTCCAGAAGGTGACTGTTGGTCCATAGGATTTCTGCAGGCTCTGGAAATCGGGTGTTTGAATGTTCTCCTCAATGGGCAACCAGCAGGGTAGGGAGTCCTACAGTGCCTTGATTTGGTGCACCCAGGGAGGCTGAGCGCCCCAAGGGCACTCATAAACCTCGAAAACCCTGACCAGCCTTATGGGCTCCCCCCCCCCACCCCTTGGATCCACCAAGGTCAGACCTTGGATCCACCCCGAAGCCTCATCTCTGTTCCTCTCTCCTGGAAGGACCTTAGGCTTACATTGCAGCCTCTCCAGTCCTGTCTCTCACCCCGTGTCCTGCTCCACCTAACTCCCTGGATAGACCTGGACCCGTTGTCTGTTGCTTGCCATGGCCGCTGATGGTTGCTGCGACCTGCTCTGCCCAGAGAAACCACTCCGCCCCTGTTTTTAGGGAGGATGGTGGCAGGAGGTGCTGGAGCAAGACAGGGTAGAGGTGGCGCAAAGCCATTTCCCCCGCAGCCACAGAATCACGGAATCATTTAGGTTGGAAAAGACCTTTAAGATCATCAAGTCCTACACAGCGCTTCCATCCCTACGGCCCCAGGCAGGTGGCAGGCAGCCACAACTGGACGGACGGATGGACGGGGGGGGCATGGGCAGCGATCCCACGTAGGTCCCCTGTTTCCACAGATTAACAGAATCGTTTAGGTTGGAAAAGACCTTTAAGATCATCAAGTCCTACACAGCGCTTCCATCCCTAAGGCCCCAGACAGGTGGCAGGTGGCCACAACTGGACGGATGGACGGACAGACGGGGGGTACGGGCAGTGATCCCTCGTAGGGCCCCCCTTTTCACAGAATCATAGAATCATAGAATCATAGAATGTTTTGGGTTGGAAGGGACCCCTAGAGGTCACCCAGTCCAACCCCCCTGCAGGAGCAGGGACACCTTTAACCAGATCAGGTTGCTCAGAGCCCCGTCCAACCTGGCCTTGAATGTTTCCAGGGATGGGGCCTCCACCACCTCTCTGGGCAACCCGTTCCAGTGTTTCACCACCCTCATTGTAAAGAATT
>JADKXX010002728.1:0-156712 GCA_017310255.1 Butorides virescens
CCTCTGTGCTGCTTTGCACATCAAGCCCCGAGAAGGGGCGTTGTCCTCTCCAGCAATAACCTGCGCTCAAGATGCTCTCTTCCAGAGTAATTTAGCACCAGGGCTAATCCTAAATTTCCTGGAGGGAAATTTGCACGCAGAAAAAATGTGTGAAGGCAGGAGAGTGCCAGACTGTGGGCAGTTTCTTACAGGCTCTTCTTGCCTCCTAAACTGGTGCCTAAAGCAAGGCTTGAGATCCCTTCTGCCAGAGGTCTTGCTCCCTGGGTCTTCATCTCCACTGAAAGCTTTCCATGGCATAACCAGCTCCTTATACAACCCACCAAGATACTCTAATCAGTGCTAAGTCTATAAGTTAGTCTTCAAGCTATGTCTGCTTATACGATGATTATATAGCCTGAACTGATTCCACAGAATCACAGAATGGCAAGGGTTGGAAGGGACCTCGGGAGATCATCCAGTCCAACCCCCCTGCTAAAGCAGGCTCTCCTAGAGCATGCTACACAGGACTTCGTCCACGCGGGCTTTGAGTATCCTCAGAGAAGGAGACTCCACAGCCCCCCTGGGCAGCCTGTGCCAGTGCTCCGTAACCCTCAGAGTAAAGAAGTTTTTCCTCCTATTCAACTGAAACCTCTTATGTTTCAGTTTGCACCCGTTGCCCCTAGTCCTGTCACTGGACACCACTGCAAACAGACTGCTTCTGTCCTCTTGACTTCCACCCTTGAGATATTTGTAGGTGTTGATGAAGTCCCCTCTCAGTCTTCTCTTCTTCAGGCTAAACAAGCCCAACTCTCTCAGCCTTTCCTCGTAGGGGAGATGCTCCAGTCCCTTTATCATCCTCGTTGCTCTCCTCTGGACTCTTTCTAGGAGTTCCTCATCTTTCTTGAACTGGGGAGCCCAGAACTGGACACAGTACTCCAGGTGGGGTCTCACCAGGGCAGAGTAGAGGGGGAGGAGAACCTCCCTCGACCTGCTGGCCACACTCCTCTTAATACACCCCAGGATACCATTGGCCTTCTTGGCAACAAGGGCACCCTGCTGGCTCATGGTCAGCTTGTCATCCACCAGGACTCCCAGATCCCTCTCAGCAAGAGCTGCTTTCCAGCAGGTCAGCCCCCAGCCTGTACTGGTGCATGGGGTTCATCCTCCCCAGGTGCAGCACTCAACACCCTTTTGGCTTCAGTGTCGAGAGCCGCTCCTGCATTGGGCATGGAGAGCAGCACCGAAACTGCTTGAAACCACACGTGTTGTCTTGCATGGATTCCTTTTTTTTGTGTTTGGTTGGTTTTTTTTTTTATTACCCTGTGCGCTTTCTTTGGTATTGGAGTACTGAACTGAAATCTGCCGGCGAAGCAGCGCTCACTTCATTGTTCTCTTGCTGTTGCCATTGAGACTGGGCGTATCAGCCAGAAAAGTCTGGTTTTGCCTGCTGCTTGGTCATTCCTGAGGATGAGGGACCAAACCAGCAGACACCCCTTTTTCTTGAGGGTGTCCTCCTGCTCCTGGCCTTCTCTTTCAGAGATCTGAGTGGTGCCAGCCATGACACCTGGGCAGCTGGAGGTTTTTAGGGACCAGAAACACCAATCTGAATAAACAGCAGATGCTCAACGCTGCTTAGCCTTCCCCCCCACCGGGACTTGCTGCTGTCCTGACGCTTGGAAGTGCATGTGCAGCTGAAGATCTGGAGATGTTCAAAAGTGCCAGCGCTGCTTTGCTTGAGAGAGGGTTTAAAAAAAAATAAAAAAAAAATGGAAACAAACAAAAAACAAACCTGGTGTTGTCATGGTAGTGTGGATCCCACTGGCTTTAGTTACCCAGATGAGTGACGGGAAGATGCTGGAGATGGGAGGAAAAGGGAGAGCAGGATGGGACCCATAGCACGTGCTGGCGGCAGGGTTGTCCGTGGGTTCCCTGAGGTCTGGCTTGATGCAGAGGGAGAAATTGGGATCCGAGCTGTCGGCACGTGGCTCATCCCTGGTGGGGCAGGAGAGCCGCTGCGTGCCCTGCCTCTCCCGCCGCCCCATCCCTCTCGGCTCGGCACGGGGAGGGGGATGCAGGACGCAGGTGACCCCCCCCATGCACCGGGGGAGGCCGGATCCTGCTGTGTCTGGTTTGCTAATACAGGGCTGCGTCATGAAGATTACGGGGCGGCAGGTTTCCTTAGAGCCAGCTAAGCGCTTGGCTAAATCGTGCCTTAAGGGAGGGGGGGAAAAATAAAACGCATCCTGTAAGCCTGCGCTGCCTTGCCAGGGCAGCCCCGCTTTTTGTTTTAATTCGACGTGCCGTGATGAGCCTGGCCCCTGCAGGATCCTTGTCAGCTCCTGCGGGCTTGCCTGCTTCTGCCTGCTCTGGAATTGCTGCCTGGGGGGGGGGGGGGGGAAAAAAAAAATAAAAAAATTAAAAAAAAAAAAAAAAAAGTGTTTTCTACAAATCCCAAGCCGTAAATGATTTAGCGGGTGAAAGAGAAACGTGCTGTGTGTTTCCAGGAAGCGAGAGACTGCACCAAAACCAATGCGGCACGGCTCGGGGCTCTGCCGCGATGTGCCTTCTGCAGAGTCATGTTGTGGGGAGGGAGGGAGGCTTTTTGCTTTTGCTTTTTTTTTTTTTTTTTTTTTTTTTTTTTTTCATCTGAATATATTCTCGCTGGCTGATAGCCCAGAATAGGTAGCAGCAGAGCAAGAGGCGAGGGCTTGTGTAACATAGCCGAGGGGTTTATGTGCCCGGCTGAAAAGCGTTAGGGTCTCTGGCTTTTACCTTCCGTGCAGGAAAGCACCTTTGAAATTCAGGGCAACGTTGGCTTGTTCCTCCCTCTCCCGCCTACCTCAGCCTGCAGCTGTTTGAAAATGTGGTTGGTTTTTTTTTTTTCTATTGCTTTGCATGTTGTGTGAGGCTGTGTCAGCCTTTCCGTTGGTACGCCTTTTGGTCACGGTGTCTTATCTCCGCTGGCATTAAATCCATGGACCAGAGGTCTTCTGGAGGAAGCAGAGGACCTGCTTGGTAGGTGGAGCTTCTCTTGGAGATGGAGCAGCCTCGATGCAAAGGAATTAAGGGAATGAAGCCTTGGGATTAGAAACAGGTAAACAGATTTGTAGCCATCACCTAGGCAAGCCCAGCTGGGTGCAGGTCTGTGTCTAAAAACTGGAGACCTTTTACCTGTGTCTGATGCAATGAGGAACTGAGTTACAGCAGAGCTCCTCAGAGAGCTTAAAAATAGCATCAGGTTTTCTCTCCTGTTGCTAATGCAGCTGGTTTAAAGTGGGTTCAGATGTGGTTGGTGGCTCGAAGCAGAACATCCCCTGCGGTCTCACCGAACCCGATGTTTGTGCAGGGCTATAAAAAATCATGGAAGGGCCGAAGGGCTGAGAAATAGCCTGGTAACGCCTGCCAGCCTGGATTTCATCCCAGTTTGCATTATTTAGGAAGGTAACTATTAGAACAAGTGCAGATTAATAAATACCGAGGAGGAAAGTTTTACAGGTCAGAGCTGCCACCTGATATGTGTGGTTTTGGGGGGGGTTTGGGGTTTTTTTTTATTTTTGTCTTCTTGTCAAGTGCCTGGCTCGTGCTCTCAGCCTTGAAATGCAAAGCGGGTCGGACTCTTCCCGGGGTGGCCAGGTAGCATGTACTGCTGAAACACAATTAGCGGTATTTACCACCCTGGCAGGGTTGCAGTGTAAATGATGCTTAGGCTGAGAGAGACGCGTGGTGTCCAATTTAAGGAATTATAATCGTAGCTGGCGATGTGTCCGGAGAGCCTGCTGCCGTCTGCACCGATTCCGTTCCACCCCAACCTCGCTGAGCTCCTTCCCTTGCCTGTAGAAACATCTCTGTGGTCCCACGGCTCGGGGATGTGCTTCGTGACCCGGCGAGGGGTGGCTGGCAGAGGGGGCTGCGGTGGCGTGCCGTTGTTGACTAACGCTTCCCGCCTGTCTTCCAGCTGCTCGTGCTCCTTGGCACCGCCGATGGTCAGTCGAAGCTGACCTCCGAGCAGAATGCCATCAGCCTCTCCCCTGGGAAGTACCGCCACTTCGACCGTGCCACCAACAAAGAGCTGATCTGCGACAAATGTCCCGCAGGAACCTACGTGTCTAAGCATTGTACGAAGAGTACCTTAAGAGAGTGCAGCCCTTGCCCGGATGGGACCTTTACTAAGCATGAGAATGGCATAGAGCGGTGCCACCCTTGTAGAAAACCCTGCGAACTGCCAATGATTGAGAAAACTCATTGCACTGCCTTGACTGACCGCGAGTGCACTTGCCTGTCTGGTACGTTTCAGACGAACGATACCTGCGTCCCTTACACGGTGTGCCCGGTCGGCTGGGGCGTCCGCAAGAAAGGAACCGAGACGGAAGACGTTAGGTGCAAGCCGTGCCCTCGTGGTACCTTTTCTGATGTGCCTTCTAGTGTGATGAAGTGCAAAACGTACACTGACTGCTTTGGGAAAAACATGGTGGTCATCAAACCAGGGACGAAGGAGAGTGACAACGTCTGTGGTTCTCCAGCGTCTCTTCCGAACACGTCTTTGACTTTGTCAAGCACCGAAGCGGGTGAAGAGCCCTACGAAGTTCCACCAACCGCTCCTCTTCCCAAAGGTAACGTCCACCACTGAAACCCAGATGTGGTTTTGGTCATGAGCTTGCTTTCCTGCCTTGGTCAAAGCTGGCTTTAGGCTGTTACAGGGCAGCCTGGTCTAAAGCGTGGATGGTGCTTTTGCTTCGTGGCCAGAAGGCAGCTCCGGAATGCATCAGGTTGCCCTCAGTTGTGTTAAACCGTGTTTAATAACATTTTTCATTGAGACTGCAGTCATGACTGGGCTCCTGGCTGTCCTCCTGTTTGGACTGAAAGGACGTCACGTTCCCCAGCCCCTGTTCCCATCCGTGTGTTGTGCTGGCACAAGTCCTTGTGCATTTGTGGCAAACCTGAGCAGAGTGCAGCAGGAAAAGCCTGGCAGGAGAGGAGCTTTTCTCCACCAGACTGCTTCCCTGATGGATTCACTGCTTTCATGTCTGTGCTTTCCCCGCTGCATTTTTGCCCCGTACTGAGCCCGGTGTATTGGCTTGAATGGGATCCATTGCCAAAACAGCCCTCTGGGAGCCTAGGCTGTGCCGTAAATTTTTTTTTCTTTAACCTCTAAAATTTTTGTTAGTTACAACTGGTGAGGAGAAGCAAGCTGAATTCCCCGTTCTCTCATTTAACTAAAAATGATGTATCAATGCAGTCTTTAGGGAGATGCTTTAGCCATGGCTGGTTGCAGTGGTGCTGTAGGACCCCATCTGAGGTGGTTCTTGACACTCTCTGGGAAGCAGCCTCCTTACACTGTCTCAGATGGGGTGTTTTATTTAAAAAAAAAATGCAACTTTTAATGGCCTGAAAGCTTGAATTGGTAAATGCAATATCAGGGAAGCATTGACAGTGAAAGACTCCTGGTGCTTCTCCTTTCTTAGGTCTCAAAGCTTGATATGATGTTGGTGTGTCATTGGGAGAGGACGGGAGGGTGTTCCCTGAACTTTGAAATCAACTGTAGGTGATAAGGTAAAAAGAGAAGCAAATTTTCCCTGTTGGTATCCTGGTCAGAATATATTTTGAGTAAACAAGTCAGAGGCAAAAATCGGGTTATAGGTGGTTACGCCCACTCTGTGGCTCAACTGGGATGAGACATGATCTTCAAAAGCAGAGTTTCCAAAGTAAGCTCTAGTTTTTGCCACAAAAGCCCTTCCTCTTCTCATTGGGCTTTGGTCATGCAGCTGGCAGGGACCCAAGAGCTGTTGGTTGATAAGAAAACTCAATAAAGGTGGAAAGTAGCTCTTGGGGAAAGGTTGGGTTGCTTCTGTTGTTTCAGAAATCTGTTTTGTAGTTGATGCATCCATGGCTGCTTGCAGTGGTGATTAAAAAAAAGTTTGCGCTTCCTTAACAAAACCCGGTAGAGAGATACTAAGCCTCCAAATTTTCATATGTTTCTAGCCCAGATACCACATCTTCCACATTTGGAATGAAACACGTGTTTGTAAGAGTAAGAAACATCAAAGTTGTAGGTTTTCTGAGAAGTAGTGAATGTGGGACAAGCACAGATTGACTACCTGCCTTTAATCACTTGGGGTTTTTTTAAACAAACTGCCACTAACCTTAACCAACAAGGGTCAATTTTATCTTGAACCTACCTCTGTAACTGTACCCATCTGTTCCCAGAGCCAAACCTCAACTTCACCTCTTCCCTTTCTCGCTGCCTGGCGTTGGGTTTCTGTCCGCTGGCCAAGCAGATGCTCAGGCTGTGACACGATGCCGTATCGCGTCTCTGGTGCTGTGGCACTCAACTCTCCTCTCCTTTCGCAGGTTTGAACTCTTCAGTTCCTGATTTTGTTCCCTCTCCCGCGCCACGCACATCCAGTGGCACGGCGAAGCCAGCTGGCTACTACAACGAAACCTCAGCCAACGAGACGGACGGTGCCGGCGCGACCCTCGTGGGCTCCAGTGCCGCTGGTGAGGCACAGAGCTACCGGCACAAGCAGAGCAGCCAAGCGCTGGAGAAGCAGCCGTCGCTGGAGATGTCGGGAAGCGAGAAGTCCAGCGTCCCATACAGGCCCCCCCGGCGAGGTCCACAGAACGTCCACCAGCACTTTGACATCAACGAACACTTGCCGTGGATGATCGTCCTCTTCCTCCTGCTGGTCCTGGTGGTTATCGTCGTCTGCAGTGTCAGGAAGAGCTCACGGACTCTGAAGAAGGGACCCAGGCAAGATCCCAGTGCCATTGTGGAAAAAGCTATTATGAAAAAGTCCACCACCCCCACGCAGAACAGGGAGAAGTGGATCTATTACTGCAATGGGCATGGTGAGCAGTAGCGACCGGGGGCTGTAGGCGGTACCGTCCTTTGTGCTGTCCCATGGGGTGCTTTGGAGGAGCCACTGGTTGCTTTTCTGACTAGCTGGGTCTTGGAGCAAGGACAAAACCCATAAACTGGTTCCTCGGATGTTTCTTCATCCTTGGCTTCTCCCCATCCCTGTTCCCATGGTGTGTCCCTGCTCCTAAAAGAAGAGTTAATGGAGGGAATGTCACCTTTTTTTTTTTTTTTTTTCACTGTCCTTATTTCCTCAGCCACTCACATGTGGGTCTAGGCTGTCTTTCACGTCGTCCTTTTTCCCCTTACCCTGGCTGTTCCTGGAAGGCTGAGTCACCCACCTCTTGGCAGCACCTTATTTTCACGTTCTTAGCCCTAAATCCTGACTGCTGGCTTGTGTCCCCAGCCCTTGGCCCATGCTGGAGCCCAGAAGGTTGTCCTTAAAGGCTGTGTCATGGAGGCGTATGGCTCCATGAGTGTCGTGAGGTCTTCCTGGAGGCTCTGCTTCATAATGTTTTCTATTCTTTTGGGGGATGGCTTTTTTGGTGAATGACTTGCTCTCAGCTTTTTGATGAGACATCAGTGATGACCTGTTGTGGTCCTTAAACTGAAATTTGTAAAAATCAACGATGCATTAATGGTGGCATGAACGTGAGCACCAAGCAGCCATGATCTCCCTGGCAGGATGCATGGTTCTTCCTCTGCAAAGCTATAGTGGCAATTTTGACACACACCCCCCCCCTTATCCTGTGCAGGTGGACAGCACTGACAAGTCCTTACTTTGGGTTGGGATTGTTCGACCTTAAACAGCTGTTCCCAGTTAACCTTCAGCAAAGCACATTTAACAAGGGGTGGGAGGGGCAAACAAAGAATGGATTGGAAAAAGATTGGAAGGTTTAAGAGAGGTCACTGCTTGATGAAAGTCATCCTTGAGTGCTTAAGTACAAAGCAAAGAAGGCTTGGAGCTGGGCGTCTTCTGTCATGTACTCTCTTCTCCTTCCTGCTGATTAATACACCTACACTTTATTTGCCTTAGTTAATGCATTTATAGAACCAGTAAGGTCTTGTTGGAATTAGTTTATTGCCTTCTCTTGTGTTTGTGCTACTTATCAGTTTCCTTTTAACTTCTGAATTCTTGGGGTGCGGCTTCATGAGCTTTTTTTTTTTTTCCCCCCTTTGCAATAACTTTTTCCAGTAATCCCTGCACTCCATTGCCCCGAAGATCTGTGGTACCCAAAGCGTGGTCCTTGGGGAGGTGGTGAATGATCTGCAACAGGGTTGCAGAACCTTATTAAGCATCCTTATTTGTGGGCGCTACCAGAAATACTGCATGGCTTTGGCCATGGTTCACTGGCCAAAAGCAGCTGGTTGTTACTAGCTTGTAGTAAATTTCCCCCCCCCCCCCCCCCCCCCCCCCCCACTACCAGTTGGTCGAATTTCCCACTTCCCTGGTTTTTTTTGGAGCAGCGCGTGTTGTGATCTTGGAGCGGGAGCTGAATTTGAACAAGGTGGGGAGTGATCGAGTGCAGGGACCAGACCAAGTTGCTCTGAGTGAGTGCAGCCCTGGTTTCTAACGTGGCATTTCAGCCCCCATGCCAAAATGCCTCCTCCCTTCTCTTGGAGGCCACGTTGAGGCGCCTTTGTGGGTGGTGCTGTGCGTTCGGTCACCGAGCATGAGTCAGGTTAAAGAAACCGTGCAGGGAGGAGAAGGTGACACGTAGTGAGCAACAAGCCTACGTTAGCCCATTTAGGTATAACCCCACCTCCAAGATCTTGTCATCCTTTAGGGGACAGCATCGTTCATGGGTCATCCTGTGCTTCCCAAGAGGAGTTGTTCCAGTCGTCTGTGTCAGCCTTTAACAGCGGAATGCACCTAGGGCATCGAATTTGCGGGATAATTGCTAAGTTTTCCCCTTGGGAAATAAGCTGGACGTAACAGCAAAAAACACGCTTAGGTGATAAACTGGCCCGGTGTCAGATCAAGCTGCTCAGGTCTGGAAGTGAATTGCTTTGGGCTGCTGGCCGGGCGGTTTTGCACATCCCTCCCAGTCACTCTTGCAATAGTCGCGCTGGTTCTGTGTCGGCATGGGCGGCTTCGTGACTTCCTCCTGCCACGGAGCGTCCTCAGCTGAACTTCATGCAGCGAGGGCAGGCAGACGAGCGCAAACCAATTAATGCTTTGTCTTGCTTTTAGTGCGGCTCTGGTGCCGCCTCAGTCACGTTGCGTTAGCTGGAAGGGCCTTGCTCATTAGTTCTTACTTGGTGGTGGTGCTCTGTCGTGTCAGATATGGAAACTGTTCTCCTCTGCGGTGGTGTATAAATCCCTCGTTGGTTTGCCTATGGAAACGTCTGGCTCTCTTAAGGCTGTTTACTTGAAATGAGAGAAGATGTAGTGCCGTGGAGGAACTGACCTTTTATTTAATAACCGGCGGTAGAGCTAAGATGTACTGCAGAGCTGCAGCGTCATGGCTTGGCTTTCTGCTGCGCCAGCAGTGTTTGTACCCAAATCATGCTTCATCCTGAAGCAACGTTTCAGACAAGGGTGAATATAGCCAGGAGCAAAACTTCAGGCTGTTGCAGAGAGAGGGAGTCTTTCCCCTCCCATGCTGCTCGCACGGATCCCTCCGTAGCAGGCAGCCAGAGCAAAGCCTCCACAGATGCGAGGACCACGGCTGCCCACCAGGTCTTCAGGTGCCAGCCTGGCTTGTGGTTGCACTAGGGGTGTGGAGGGCAAGCAGCTAGGTTTAAATCATCTTCTGGGGCTGGGGGTGAAGCCCTGGGGTCTGGTGCTGGCAATGTGCTGACATCCATAGGATGTCCCCACCCATATGTTGGCTGGCCATGCCAATGAGGAGTTGGGGTGTGTTTATTGCTGGGGCGAAGCCTGTGTGCGTAGCTGTTGTGCCCCCTCCCCCCCCCCCCCCCCCCCCCCGCTTCCTCCTAGTTCACCATCTCCTCCCTCCTAATCCTTTCAGTAAACAGCTTTAACCTTTGGAAGGTAAGACCGGGTCTGACGTAGGCGCTGCAGCCTCTGCTTGGAGGAGCTGTGCTTGGGTGGCTGCCCTTGCACTGGCACCCCGTGCACCTCCCGTGATGCCAGACAGGAGCACAGCTGGCATCCAAGGCTTTGCCCATTTGGAAGATTTTATTATTGATTTTTTTTTTTTTTTTTTTTTTTTTCTTTTTCCCCACTACCAATTTCTTTAAGCCCATCAGTTCTGGGTGACACGTGGTCAGGGTGGCCCTGCTCGGTGCTGGAGCAAAGACATCTCACTGTGATTGGGGCTTCCTCCCAAAAGAGGAGGATTTTAGGGGGGAAAGCGATGGCTCAAACTCTTGCCTGGTTCCTGATGGTGCTTGATAAACTGAATTGCTTAGGTCATCGAGATACGCGTGCGATCCTGAGCGGCAGTTGTTGTCATGGGGTGTTTTGCTTGTCTTCATCTTCCCGTGAGCTTGTGTCTCTGCCCCGTGCTCTCTCTGGTCAAAATACCTGCCTTAAATAACAGCCCAACCCTAAAAATAGCAGTAGCTTGGGAGGCTGGTGTTAAAACAAGACCTGTGTCCTTAACATGGACGTGTTCCAGCCAAGACAGCAAATGCCAATGATTCTCACTGGATTAAGTGGTTCGGAGGTCTGGGAAGAGCTTGCGATGACCAAGTTAGCAGCCAGCCTACCTCCATGTCTGTCCTCATGTCCATCCCCATGGTGGGGGTTCTCCCCAAAGCATCTTCAAGGTGCAGCATCTTGAAGGTGGAGCAGCATCAATGGTGCAGCTGAGGTTGGAGAAGCTGGACGTCTTGCTGCTTCAGCTGGCTCTTACTTTCTAGCCCTGCAGATGGGAATCCAAAGAGGAAAAGTGGTTTGCCAAAAAATTCCAGAGAAATTATCAGTGTAGTACCTGAACAACGTGGGTACGGGGCTGATAGTGCTCTGGGGTTTTAACCTTGTATGACTGCTTTCTTTTAGAAGATGAAGAACAGCCTACATGCTGGAAACACTTTCTTCTAAACCACCTCTTTATTTTAGGAAATCCCCATTTCATTTCTTCAGCTGTTTCCAAAGGCAAGGAATTGAGCTTGTAATAAAAATGGAGAATAGAAGCTGTCTCTCGAATGTCTTGGAAATGCCAAATTTGGTATCAGTCTATGCCAAACATGAAGATGGGCCTGAAATCATCTCGCAGAAATTGCTGGTAGTGTTGCCTTTGACTGTCATCCATTGAGAAGCAGAAGGTGAAAGGCAAGAGACTCTAAAATGTTACATTTTGGGGTAAAACCTCCTGTGTGTAGAAGTAGTAGCCTGACATGATGTGCCAAGAAGCAAGAAGATAATTTGGTGATTTATTTTTTTTTTTGGTGGTTTTCTTTTTTTTTTTTTTTTTTTTTTTTGGTTGATAGATGGAAGAACAGATCTTGGCAGCACTGGCCTGGCATGAGATGCCGCTTCCCCTTTATTTTTCTTCAAGTCTGGTAATTACACGTTATTGCCGTGGGTGGTGAGAGTGAAGCCAGGAAGCCTCTGGTTAAATAATTGGAGAGATAAACTGTTCTGCAAAAGCTCTTTGCAGCTGAGATGGAGCTGAGGCTTGACTGCAGGTAGAGGAGCATGTACTGAAAGTGGTTTGGGATTAAAACCAGAGTGGGGAGTTGAGAGATGATGCTGGGAAGGTGGGGAGCATCAGGATTTGGGGATCTTGGTTGCTCAGCTGCTAGGATGCCCAGTTGTCATTGCATTGGGAGCCAGGATCATCTTGGCTGGTGATTCATAAGGGATAGTCTTTGGCTTGCAGCTTGGTTGCTGTAGTACCAAGGCTAGGCTTGAGCTTGGTCTGCTCCAAAGGAAGTGGTGAGGGTGTTGAAGAGAGACCAGAGCCTTGCTGGAAAGCCCTGTGCCGTGGAGAACCTGACCCTGCGCCGCAGCTCCGAAGCATCCCCACATGAATATAACCAACCGGTGTGTTGGCAGCGTGCATGGGGACATCTCAGGTCATTGCAGGCGTGCCCTCATGTGGAATCAGATACTCATTTATGGTTGATGTTGGAAGATGCTTATCAGAGCAAAATTACTTGATCCTTTTTCTTTTAAAGAGACAGCACATTGACTGAAAAAGCCCACACGTAACCGTAATCTTTTCTAAAGATCCATCACCTAATGAAGGGAAGCAAGTGCATGGAAACAACCCAGCAGTAGATGTTCTTCCTCAAGCCTAGTGTCACTCCCTACTCAACTTATTTCCTAAATAAGGAAACCCAGCTGCAGGGATGGCATTCATGGGTCTACAGGGTGACTACCTGGCACTGGATGCTACATTAGGACCTCTCCTTAGTGCTTGTATGGGTAAATGAGATAAAAGCCATGTAGTGGGTTGGGTTTTTTCCTTTTTGTAGGGTTAGTTTTCCCTTTGATCGGCTCCGGGACTGGTCACAGCGTGGTGGCAGGAGCATCGTGCTGGGAGGCAGGGTGAGGATAGAGGAGCTGCTGTGGAAACGCACCCCCAGGGACTCTGTCTCTGCTGCACGTCTGCAAAGCATGGGCAGGAGCCATGGGGTTAAAAGCTTTGTCAGCCTCAAACTGTGGTGGCCTCTAGTTTTTGTGCCCAGACCACAGCTAGGGCAGAGATGGGCAGCAGCACCTCCCGAGGGCAGGTGTGCCCGTTGCTGCCAACATAATTTGGTAATTGCGGTTACACCTGGAGAGGAGCAGCCCTGGGCTTGCGGGCAAACCCTAATATGACTCTGGCAGGCAGAGCATGAGATGAGGGATTAATGCCTGTCTACCTGCCAAAAGGGAGAGGCAGAAGATGGTGTGGTTTGGTTGGTTGGTTTTTGTTTTGTTTTTTTTTTTCCAAAGCAGTCTCTCTTCTGGCATCTGCAGGTGACTGCTGGTCCTTTAATGTCAGCCTGTCCACCTCCGCAAAGTGATACCCAGGCAGAAAGGGACCTTGTTAAATTGGAAGGGGCAGGTATGTGCTGGGCACCACAAGGAATATGGATGCTGGTATTGCTGAGCCTTAAAACAGGAATGCTCCCTCGCTGGAGCTCGCTCATCTGTGCAGGAGCTCGGCGTTCCATGCCAACACAGGCGTGATGCTCCGCTTTGGGGTGGGATGAAGCAGCTCCTCATCTGCAGCGCAAACCTCTGCCATGGGAGCTTTGGCGTGACATCTGTTGAGTTCCAAACGCCATCCTCCTCAAACTACTTGACTTACAAAGCTTTGCTCAGGTTTGCCCCAAACTCATCCTTGACCTTTTGGGAAGCTGTGTGGTTTCCAAAGGGCGTGTGCGGGAGCTGACCAAGGCTTCAATGTGAAAGGGAGCCTTGGAAAATGCAGATGAGGGAGGCTGCTGTTCTGCTTGGAGAGGAGGAAACCTCATCATGTGCAGATTTATCATATCTTGCTCCTCAGCCTTATTGCATTAGCAGGCCTGAAGGCTGGTGCTTGATCACTTTTAATGTGTGTTGCTACGTGAGCCGTCTGTCCACAGCATACACAGGGTTGCACGGAGATGCCCTAGGAAGCTGGTATGCTTGCTCCCAAATCTTCAAAAAAACCCCAAGCACCCCCCCTGCTGCCTCCCCCCCCCCCCCCCCCCCCCCCCCAAAAAAAAAAAAACCCAAACCACAAAACCCACCAAACTATCCTGTACTCAAAGTTCCTGGGTGGCCCCTGGATTAATTTAATAAGGGATCAGGATTTGTGCCTGCCCATTAGGGTGTATGGCCAAGCGTCAGAGGCAGAGCAGCTCTGCAGGCCAGGGGAGGGTCATCCTTGTAGAAAAACACACCAAGCCTGGGGTTTTGGCTTGGTGTTTTTGGTTTTTTTGGGTTTTGTGGTGTGTTTTTTTGTTTTGTTTTTTGTTTTTTTTCCAAAGCCCAGCACCAGTTTCTGCGCCAGGAGGGCTGTGATTTCTCACATTGGTAAGGCTCTTGCACATAACTCCTCGAATGACAAGGCAGATATTTTTCCTCTCCTGCCAAGGCTTTGTCTGGGGAGGGGTGTGTGTGGGGAAATTTAGGAAGTGAATTTAATCCTCGGGTTGGCATCTGCGGGTGTCTGGATATTTATATGGCTCTGGCAGCATGCTTGCTCAGGGTTACCAGCTGTCCGAGAGGGTTGTAATGAAGATTAACTCTGTGAAAGCCGTTTAAAATTTAATAATTACATAAAATACTTATGCTGGCCGTTCCCTTTTAAACCAAAGGAAAGGCAAGTCCACTCTGCAGGTCCCCATGCCAGGGTAGGGAGATGTGCAGGGAGAACATCCCGTGGTGGTGGGCAGGAGCTCGCGTGGGTCCCAGGGGGGTTGGACCAAAGGTGCTGTTATAGAGGGGACTTCCACACAGCGTGTGGTGGGAAGGGGGGGTCTGGTCTTGTGCTGACCCTCAAGGGTCTCAAACATATTCGCAAAAGCATGTGGCTGATCACAGACCTTCCTCAGCTGCCTGGTTTGGTTGAGTTGTTTTTCAGAGAGCATGTGGGAACTGTTTGTCAGGAGACCCTTTCCTGCCCTGCAAGATTTTGGGTTTGGTGGTGGTTTTTGTTTTGTTTTGTTTTTTTTTTAAACCCACAAACATCACCATTTAGTGCTTTGTTGCCCAAACTGTGCTTGCTGAGGGTGTGAATCGCTGGCTCCCGGGCGGGTCTGATACCAGCACTGTCCTCCATGGGAGAACTAGCAGATCGCTAACAAGTCTTCATCAGTGCGTCCTTTCCTCCTGTCCAGACAAAGGCTCTTGTTAGAATCATGGAAAGGTTTGGATTGGAAGGGACCTTCAAAGATCACCTAGTCCAGCCCCCCTGCCATGGGAGGGACATCTTTCATTAGATCAGGTTGCTCAGAGCCACGTCCAACCTGACCTTGAACACTTCCAGTGATGGGGCATCCACAGCTTCTCTGGGCAACCTGTTCCAGTGCCTCACCACCCTCGTGATAAAGAATTTCATCCTTATGTCCAATCTAGATCTACCCTCTTTCAGTTTAAAACTGTTGCCCCTTGTCCTGTCACTACAGGGCCTGGTAAAAAGTCTCCTGCCATCTTTCTTATAAGTCCCCTTTAAGTACAGAAAGGTTGCACTTGGGTCTCCCTGGAGCTTCTCTTCTCCAGGCTCAATAACCCCACGTCTCAGGCTTTCTTCCTAGGAGAGGTGCTTCAGCCCTCTGACCATGTTCATGGGCCTCCTCTGGACCTGCTCCAACAGGTCCATGTCTTTCCCATGCTGAAGACCCCCAAGCTGGACACAGTGCCCCAGGTGGGGTCTCACCAGAGCAGAGCAGAGGGGCAGAATCCCCTCTCTCAACCTGCTGGCCACGCTGCTTTGGATGCAGCCTGGGATATAGTTGGATTTCGGAGCTGTGAGTGTACATTGCAGACTCTTACCCAATTTTTCATCCACCAGGATCTCCAAGTCCTCCTTCACAGAGATGCTCTCAATCTCTTCATCCCCCAGCCTGTGCTGGGAGACCTGAAATCTGTTGGGGGGTGGGGAGAAACTGAGTTTCCAATAATTTCCCCTTTTTGGTGGAGGTTGGTGAAATTTTCACATTTTTGGAAAGGTATTTGTGTCAGGGATCTGGGATTTCTAAGTCCTGGTTTTCTCGAGCCCCTGGTGTCTTGTCAACTGGAGTTTGGACGTGCCGCATCCTGGCTCGCTTGTACGTGCAGGCTCTCGGTGTGTGCTCAGAGGTAAAAATAGGCTGTGGCTGTGCTTCGCGTGAGTCAGGAGGATATTTGGAGGAGGTAGGTGGGCTGAGCTCGGGAACAGAGCTGGGTTTGCAGTGATTTGGAGCTTTTATCTGAGCAAAGGGGAGGGTTGGGCTGCATCATCGCGGTTCTCCTGTCTGCCTTGTGTGCCCTTGGGCTATGCTCTCCACCAGTCATGCTTCATCCTCAAGGGTCTGGGCAAGTGTTAAAATCCAGCCAGCCTGTCATGGTCAGGATTTGTCACTGCATGTGGTGTGTGTTAGTACTGCCCATCTCTGGGATGCCTGCGTCAGTAGGTAGGTGGTGGAAGCTCCAGGTGCTCCAGCTCAGATCAGTACTGGGATGGTGGAAGAGAGTTCCTGCAGGCGTCATGGGTGGAGTGGTGGGACCCATCCCTGCTGGTCAAGGGCTGGAGCATGGAGTTTCCTGAAATCCAGCCTTTCTGAAAGTGCATGGAGCTGGCTTTGGAACCCTGGGCAGATGAGCTGCTCACTAGATGAGACCGTGTGTGCCACAGGGCCTGGAGGATCTCCTGAGCTTTGCTTCTGGATAAGACAACCTATAAAACTTGAACTGATGCTGTGTTAATACTTTTCTCTGTGCTATGTCTCTTCATTATTAGTGGGATGGGAGGACACATGGCCTGGGAGGCCTCTGTAGACTTGAGCATGAGATTTCCCCTTAAAGGCAGCTGCTTCTCAATGAGCACTCTTCTGAAAAATGCCAAATTACGTTTGGCTTGAGCTCCGAAAATGAAAATAATGATGTCTCTTTGTTTGTGAGAGGGTGGGGAGAGGAAGGAACCGAAGCTCCTCTGTGGCTAGGCTGTGGTTAGACTTTAGCCTATCTGCTGCCAGGTGCTTGGGTGTAGCCTTCTGGCGCAGTAGGTCTTTTGCTCCTCTTGAGTTTGCTTGAAGATGTGAAAAAGCAATGGCAGAGAAGAGAAATGGCCTCTTGCAGGTATTGTACGTAAGCACGCCAGCACAATCGCTGAAGAACTGGCTTCATGTCCAACCTGTAAATAGCAGGGCTATGGGAGACGAGTGAGGCTTCTCCAGAACAAGCTCAAGAGAGTCATCAAAGCTCAGCTAAGTCCCATGCGCTTGTGTGATGATCACCTTGGTGACGTTCATGAGTGGAAGGAGTGACTGCTCTGTCTACGCCAAACTGTGTCCCGCAACGAGGTGGGAGACGTCCGAAGGAACTGGAAATGGGTGGGAAAAAATCTTGAACCAGATTCAAAATAAGCAAATGGAAGTCACTGAAATAAACTGAAATGGTGTTTATGGGGAAGATCGGGGCGGAGGTGGGCAGTGTTCTCGAAGGCGAGAGGCCTGGCTGTAGACCCGCCCTGCCTCTCCAGGAAGGTCCTCCCTTCAGCTCAGCAGCTTTGTAGATGAGCTGGACATGTATTTAGCAGGGCTGTTTGCTTGTGCCACTCTGCAGGCCTCTGTCCATCTCTGGACTTGTCTCAGCTTGCTCTGGCTGTAGACAAGCCTGGTTGCACCCATGTTCCCATGTGTGTACCTCCACCCGTGGGCTTCGCGTGTGCCTGCACGCAACCCGTTGGCCTTGTCCCGGCTTGAAGGGGAGTTCTTCATTGCTCTGGGATTATCACCTCCTTAAAATATTAGGTGGCTACCCGAAGTAGCCCATCACAACATTTAGAGAATTGCAGTGTTTAGATAGATGGTGGTAACTGAAATGCCCAGGTGGCCAAGACATGCGTGGATGTCCTGGATCCTTCAGACGCTCGTCTGCTCTGGGATGGCCACGGCACACGCAGCTCTGCTGGATGCAGTCGTGGGGGTTTCACCACAAGGGCTTCTCTTTAATTCCAGTGTCTGAGGCAAGCAAAGCTGGGTGATAAATAATGATGGTCCCTGATGGTGATGATGGAGAGGGTGGTGGTGCCTTCTGCATTAGCAGTAGGGTGGTGGCAGCTCTCCCAGGCTGTTCCCCTGGCCCGTGTTAAAAAAGGAGGACGACTCAGGCTGTTCTTCGGTATTTGCAAGCCCAGAGCAGCTTTTGCATCGCACCGACATGGCCGTGACTGGCCTCACGTGGGAGGTGTGAAACGGGTGGGTTAAAATACCATGCCCGCCGAGCTCGGCCGCTTTCCTTGGGATTGGTGGGGTCTGGAGGGCTTTGAGCGTCATCTCCAGCCTCGGCGTGCAGGTGAGCGTGGTGGGAGAATGTCCACGTGGTTCGGTGGGCGGGAAGGACCCAGGACCTAAGGTGGAGCTGGGGTTTTTTGCTCCGTGCACCCTGGTGGGCACGTTCCCATCCCAATGGGGCACTCCGGCACTATTAGCGCTCCGCAGAGTAAGTTGTAGGGCTTCTGGAAATATGGAAATAGTAGGACTGTAAGCTTATTATAAGCATTAACATTTAGTTTAGTTTTGAACAAGTGAATTAAGTTACTGTAAATGGCTTGAGCAGTAATACTTGGCAGCGTGCAGCCGCAACTTGTCATGTAATGGTTTTAATCTTATTTTTCAAGAACAGAGGGGAGCAATGGTTTTCTAACTGACTGGAGCCAAATCTGCGCTCGCGTCTGTGTCTCTTCCATATCTCTCTGGGGTTTTGTTTGCACAATATTGTAGTGGATGTAGCGAACATATGGGGCTTAAATTCATTTAATACTTGCAAGAAAATGAGTTTAAGGTTCTTATAGTATTAAGGTAGACATTTCCAAATTCGTTTTTAATGGAACATTTGTTCTCCAAAGATTATTACGCGCCATTAAGTCCTCTGCTGCCTGGTGCATTCTCGTGCCCTGGGATAGTATTGCCAAGGGATATAAACATGTTTATGGGGCCACTTTATTGAACGATGAGATTAAATACACTAAACTTGAAAATGTCAGTAGGAGCATAAGCGCCTTGTCGTAAATCTTGTGCGAGAACATTAGGACCTAAAGGTCGCGCCACCGCCTAAAGCTGGTGCAAATCAAGTCGCAACCAGCTGAAAACTTTCCTCACCAGTACAGCAGCTGTAAACGAGGGATTTATCAGCATTAAATACGTAGATGGGAGCAGGTAGTATATGGGCTCTTCCTTTCCCGGGAGGACTAGGTGTGCCACGCAGGGGTCATAAACCACCCAATTCTGTTTTAATGCTTCTGTACGGCTGACGTGCGTGGGAGAGGGTGCGGGCAAGGCTCCCGCCTAGCTGTAACGCTTCGTCTCGACACAGGGCAGCACTGTTGGGGGGGACCCAGCTTTGCTCATTTGGTATATAAAATCATAGAATCGGTTAGGTTGGAAAAGACCTTTAAGATCATCAAGTCCAACCGTTACCCTAACCCTGCCATCCCACCACTAAACCATGTCCCTAAGCACCTCATTTGCCTGGCTTTTAAATACCCCCAGGGATGGGGACTCTACCACTTCCCTGGGCAGCCCCTTCCAGTGCCTGACAACCCTTTCTGTGAAGAAATTTTTCTTAATGGGCACCATTTGATTTTTATATACAAATAAAAAATTGGGAAGCATTATCTATATATAGCTATGTATCACTCAACCCAGGAAAAAAAAACCAAAACCCTGAGTATGAGGGTAGAAAAAGCTCTGAGATAACAACTTATGCACTGAGATATAGCCATATATCAATACAGATGTATAATGGGTAGCACCAGACCTGCCCGTCCCTCTTTGCATTGCTCTCGTTGCCTTGGTGCACAAGCCTTGCGGAGCTTTTTCTACCCTCAAAGTCGAGGATGATTATTTTTTTCCCTGGGTTGAGTGATAAAATTAAGCCTTGGCTGCCTAAACCTAGTGTTTTGTTGGTTTTGTGCCAAAACTAGTTGAATTTGCTGGTTTAAAGGATCTGACCCCAAACTTGAGTTGGCTTATGGGCTTCTTACCAACGCGGGTGTGTGATGCCCAAAGGCACGGGCTTGGCTGCCGGCGTGATCTGGGCTGTGTGTCCTTCCTGCGCGGGACCGACAGCCGAGGGAGAGGAATTTGTCTTCATCTGAATAATGGGAGGAGTGAACAAGACCAGGCTTAATTCCTGCTACCTTGTCTTGGGTTTATTTTGAATAATGACGGCAGCTCCCCCACCCCAAAAACCTCTCCATAGTTAAAACCAAGCCCTGTGGTTGGTTTGGTTTTTGGGAGGCTGCATTCCCCCAGGCTGGGCTGAGCTTTTTTGGTAGGAGAAACCCTGACCCCGCCACATGGACGTGGCCATAAATGAGCTGGGGAGGGCATTTGGAGATCAGGGTGGGAGGAGGACAGGGATGAGCGAAATGCAGTTTGCGCTTTGGTGTTCCTGCTGTCGAGGAGGTCGAACGCCGGCTGCGGGTGCTCTGGTCAAGGCTACGTTGCATTAGCTCAGAACTGAAACTGAAGTCTATACATAGCAGGTCGGGATAAGCTTGCTTTAATAGTGGGAAGGGTTTGGGTCAAAAATATCGATAGGAGGCTGTATAGTTTTTTTATATGTGTATATATGCACATATAACATATAGAGATACATAAAATATATATACACATATACACACATATATAAAAATATATCAGGCTGTATAGGTATTTTATATGTGTGTATATTTGTACACACATACGTAAAATATCTATATCGTATATGCACATATATAAAAATATATATGGAGATGTAAAAAATGTATCATATATAAAATATATCGTGTATGGAGATGTATAAAAATATATATGGAGATATATGAAAAAAATCATATATGGAGATATATACACATACACCAAAAAAGATATAAATATATCAGGCTGTATAGGGTTTATATATATAAAAAGAGATATCAATATGTCTATATTGGACTGTGTAGTTTTTATAAATAAAAAGATATAGCCAAGTTGCATACATATATATATATATATATCAGAGCTGTAACCTGAAGGTGCAAGTTGGGAGGTCCAGTCTAAACTGCGTTAGAAATTAAATCTTAGGCCTGCAGAGGGAAGGAGAAATAATTCCTACAGTGATGAAGGCTCACCAGGAACCCAAGGTATGGGTACCTCTCCAGAAAAAGCAAGTTTATCTCTGCAGCTCCCCTTATGCCGACCCTTCATGTGGTGGTTTAAAACAAGGTGGTGTTCGGCCTGATAAAACAAGGTTAATTGGCTATGATGGAAGGGGTATGGTTTTATTTGAAGGTCCAACTCCTGGTCTCTTAGTAGACGCAAGGATGAGCGTGCTTTTTGCATTGCACCCAAAGCTAGAGGGAGGAAACCCTCACCCTCTTGAACCAGCACACCTCAAGGGCTTTTCTTGGGGAAGTTCTGCCTTTTTTGCTCTTCTGATCCCACTCCAGATCTTCCACTCGCCCAGCGCTCACCTCGTGCAGGTTCTCCCATCCCGTAACCGCGTTGCCCCACCAGTCTGCCCTGGAAGCGGCTCTGAATGCGACGGGAGCTGCTATAGGTGCTCTGTTATGGAAATACTCGTCTTTATAGAGATGCTTTGGTGACTCCTCTTAATCCAGCTCCTGTTCAAAGCGGTAGCAGGCGTATGGGCGAGCGTGTTGCCATCTCCTGTGCCCTGGCAGCCATGCGGAGGCTGAGTGCTGAGGCTCTTCCTGGGCTGAAGAGTGCAGGAAATTTTATGGTTAAATTAACGTGGTTCATTTTAGAGTGCATGTGCCTCGGTTGGAGTGATCTGTGGGTCTGTCACCCTTTACTTGCGTAGCAGCTGTTGAGCACCTTAATGGGTGCTGCTTGTCTGCAGAGCTCTTTGCAGCCTGGAGTCATGAAAGGTCTTAAAAATAACAATAAAAATCTCCAGACAAGAAACAACCCAAGAAAAGCAAAGCATGGCTATTTTGGGGGTGGGAGAAGCTTTGCTAAAGCTTAAATCTGCAGCGCCGAGGGGCTGCAGACCCCCATGCTCACCTGTAGCTCTTCTGCCCTGCAGGCATCGACATCCTGAAGCTGGTGGCAGCCCAGGTGGGGAGCCAGTGGAAGGACATCTACCAGTTCCTGTGCAACGCCAGCGAGCGCGAGGTGGCGGCTTTCTCCAACGGCTACGCGGCCGACCACGAGCGCGCCTACGCCGCCTTGCAGCACTGGACCATCCGCGGGCCCGAGGCCAGCCTGGCCCAGCTCATCAGCGCCCTCCGCCAGCACCGCCGCAACGACGTGGTGGAGAAGATCCGAGGCCTGATGGAGGACACCACGCCGGTAATGGCGGGTCGGGCTTCGCGCGCTCTTGTCTGATGCGGTGCGCGTCTCCCCTGGCCTTGGCAAGCATGTTGGGTGCATGGGACCCAGCTGCGGCCTCGAGCTTAGCTGATAGCCAAGTACCTGGACTTCATTTTCCCCCCTTGAGCTCCTCAGGGGCTTATATTTAAGCTTTACATTGCTTTTGAGCAAAGGTTTGCCAAAGTTCGCTCAAAACCTTGTCAAAGTTTTGGCAAGCTCTTGAGTCCCTCGTGTTGTGGTTTGCACGTGTATCTTTGAAGGTCACCAGGAGGACCTGGTACTTGAGCCTTCGTCTTGGGGACGTGGAGGAAAGAGCATCCCCCTTTAAACTTGCTCTTAAAGGCTATAACTGAATGACCAGGATTTTGTGAGAAGGGCCAAGCATCCTTGAGCACTAAGCGTTGCCGTGAGTGTGAAGCAGTGAGTTGCTTCTTCCAAGGTGGTGACTGGTGGCATGGGGAAGTCCATGCATGTTGTCTTCCAGAGATGTTGCCCTTCTTTGGCAGCTCTTAGCTGTCAGTGTGCTTTTATGGTTTTGTCTTTGATAATTCGGCAGTCTTCTGGAAGTGTCTGTAAAGGTGATGGATGGGGCTGCTTCTGAATGTGGAAGCCAATGGGACAACACATGGATGGAGGTGGGACAGTTGAGGGAGGGCTCTTCCCCCTAAACCAGTTGGTGAAACATTTCCCACTGGCCTTAGCAGTGACCCAGACCCAAAGGGGAATGTGTAGGTGCCTGCAAACCTCTGTGGGGGCTTGGTGGACCTTTGTGTATAGCAAAGACCATGGGGCAGAGCATTTGTCACGGCAGGGGATTCCCAAATCCCTTTTCAACCATCCCAAACTTTCCCCTATAAGAGGTCCCTTCACCATATCGCGTATCCCACGTGACTTCATTTATCACACAGAACATCTTGGTCCCTCCTAACTGTAGCGTGGAATCACCAGTTTCGATATGTTAGCAGGGGTCCTGGGCTTGTGTTTTTGAGAGATGCCGAGTCAGGTGCGTGCCAAGCATTGCCCCGTGTGTCCTGCCCAAATTTTGGATAGGTTTACTTTGCCAGCTGCCCAATCACTTCTGCTCAGTTGCTGTTTTCTTCCTTTCTAGTTCCTGGTAATTAAGCATCACGTAGGTTTCTCATTTCCTACTACAGTCCAAGATAATTTTTTTTTTTTTTATGACAAAGGTGGAAAAAATGAAATTAAGCCCGAGACAAAGCTATGGTTAGGAAAAGAAGAGAGGTGGAGAAACTTGTAATTTTGCACATGTGAATTAGTTTCCAGTATGTGCAATGTCCCAGAAGGACACATTGTCCTCTTGCTCTCCTGGAGCATGTAGTAACCTCTGTCCTCCTAGTTACTGCTTCGACTTTGACTACTACAGCAAAGTGCTGGGCTAGGACATCAGATAAAAGATGGGGCTTGTTCATCAGCACCATGCCTAATTAACAGACTTGGGTTGTGCAGTGCTCAGTGCTCCTGAGCGTTGTGCTGTTTTGGCCAAGGCTATTGAGTGCTTCTTCTCAAACAGCACAAAAAATGTGGGTGGTAGCTCCAGAAACGGGGTTTATCAGGCGACCTGTTCGGATGGTGTACTCCCAACGATGGAGTAACCATGAGCCGTTTGCTCACCTTAGGTGTGTGCACGTAACTGAAAAAGCAGCGAGTGGATGGTCTCGAGAAGGAGCAACCCCAAATCTCACAGATACTTTTATGCAAGTCTTTTGGCCTTCCAACCAGCTGTCCTGGAGGACATTTCTCTTTGTTTTTTAAAACAGTGTGTTGTGTTCCCCAGTGTCCAGCAGCACCTGGAGCCTGGTGGTCCCCTGCAGCTTTCACTTGTTTTCCTAGAAATTGGTAAAATTAGGTTGCTGATCTTCTGAGCAGGTGGCTCAGGTGGGTCCATGTGGGAAGTGGGCTCATTTCAGCAAAAGAAGTGTCTTTAAACAAACTCACCTGAGCTGGCACGTTCTCCTTCCCCATGCATCCGAAAAAGGATGAGCATCCCTCATGATCAGCCTTAGGTGTTGGCCATCCCCCTGCCCTGAAGGTCCTGGACCAGTTGCCGCTCTGAAGCGGCACGTGGGATGTCAAAGCTTGAAAGCACCCCAGGGTGCAGATTCAGCATGGTGTTTCTGCAAGGTATTACCTGCTGTAACCTGTCTACCTCTTCTCCCTGAATTGGCTCCCGCACTGTGGATGGGGGCGGGATGGAGTGGCTCTGGCAGGGATGCAGAAAGCTGTGGGAAGCAGCTTGTGCAAGGGAGCCCAAAACCCTGGAGCCTCGTGCTCGCAGCTGAGCTGCATTGCAGTGGTCCAGACCACGAGCAGCCATGGGAGCTGGTTGCTTAATGATGGGAGCAGGCATTGAGGTAATTTCATTTGGGTTTTTTTGTTTTTGGTTTTTTTTTTTTTTTTAATCTGCTAGTTGGAAAGCCTTTAATTAGAGCTAAGCCAAGTTTGGCTCTTGTTGGCTGGTCCATCCAAATGCAGACAAATCAAGGCGGTTTTTCTCCATCCCAAACTGGTTTGAGCCGAAGGAGTGGGTTGCCCCGTTGGTGGGCATTAATTAGAGCTAAGCCAAGTTTGGCTCTTGTTGGCTGGTCCATCCAAATGCAGACAAATCAAGGCGGTTTCTCTCCATCCCAAACTGGTTTGAGCCGAAGGAGTGGGTTGCCCCGTTGGTGGCAGGCGTGGGTGCTGCGCTGCATGTTTCCAGCAACTGGCCCTGCAAAAGCAGTCTTGCAAAAAAAAACCAAAAAAACCCCAAACAAACCACAACCAAAAAAAAATAATAAAAAGAGCTTTTTCAGGCTTTGGAGGGAGTGAGGACTCTCATAAGCAATGCAAATGCACGCATCCTCCCTATAGCTAATGGCATGATGCCCTTGGGGCGAGCAGTGAGCATCCAACGCGTGCCAGTGTGTCCTAGGTGGGCCCGGGAGGGAAGCACGGGTGGCTGTGCTGTCCACGATCCCTTTGGCCCTGCCTGGCGTCCCTGGGTGCAAAAGGGGGGTTTCCTAATCTTTCCCCGTGGTCCTATGTCATAAGAAAGCACCAACACCCCCAGCTCCTAGGTAGAAATTGTGTTATTGGGTGGCATAGCTCTCGGACAGCAAATTGGTACCCAAACCCCAGCCAGCCTCCCTGCGCCTTCCCATCCCACCCTCTGCTGCATCCTTGTTCCAAATCCTTTATCTGGTGTCGGGCTTCAGCCTGTGAAACCTGCGGAGGCAAAGCTCCTCTCTCCTACTGCCCGTTCCCTCATCAGCCTTTCGGGCTCTGAAATACGAATATTTACAACCCCCAGTAGGAATAGGGGAATTAATGGGAGGCTCTGGAGCATTACGGTACGTGGTGGGAACGCTTTCCTTTGGGTGGGGGACAGCTCTGCTGGAGGCTCACCGGCTTTTTTAGCTGCAGGAGATTATGCTGCTTTTGCACCGTGCTGAGTGAATTTAGGTTAAAACGAGATTAGCCCTCTGAATCGCTTTGCTAGGGTGGTGTTTGGTTGGGGTTTTTTTTTTTTTTAGCTGATCCAGAAAATATGGCAAGCGCAGCAGCTGTGGAAAGGGGTTTTTTTTTGGGTGTGTTTAACTTGCAGGGCTACTGATAAAGGCTGGCCCTGGCCACGAATGCTTCTCGGGCTCGAGGTTTGCAAAATCTCTCCCCTTGCAGGCAGGCTTGCCGGGCAGCAGCGTGCCAGCCCGGGCGCTGTTCAGCGAGCATAGGCACACCCCAAATTTGTGGTGCTGACAACAACAAAAATAGAGGGTGGAGGGGGGAAAGGAGAGGTTTTTTACCGCTCTCCCAGCAAATTGCAATTCTCCATTTTTAGGGTTAAAAGCAGAAAAGTTTAGTGCAATGCAAGCACTGGGTAATGGATTTTTTTTTTTTTTTTTTTTGGGGGGGGGGGGGGGGGGTGCATAACAGTATTTTTCAGATACCAAGGGGTGCCTGTGCTTGCCTGGGCTGGCCTGGGGTGTTGCTGGCACAGCTGGCCACGTTGGCTACCGTAAGTGTCCTACTGTGAGCGCTGCTTTAAGCTCTTTTATCTTTTTATTTATGGCTCCGCTGGCCTCGGCTAAATATTTCAGGGAATAGGTGGAGGGGAAGCAAACAGCCTTGCTCAGGGTGTTCAGCAGTGCAGCCTCAGCAAAGCTTTAAAAAAAAAAAAAATATAATAAATTAATAAGGGAGATATAGAAAACAGAGAGGGGGAAGCTGTAGCCCCAAGCCCAAGGAGATTTGGGTCTGTGGCTAATTGCACGCTGCGGATAATCCCGTGAATCAGCAGATTTGTCAGGACTGGCTCTGGCATGAGGTTGAGCTGTGGGGCTTTTGGGGGGCGCTGGAGGAGAAGAGGATGTGAAAGCAGCCCCGTGTCCAGGCATGCAGCTCTGGCAGCGCCTTTTGGCTCCTTTTCTTCCTCTTTTGCAGATCAAAACCCTGTGTGGGGGGGGGCGGTCAAGAGCCTGGAGCAGGGTTCCCTAAATCCAGCCCTCAACAGCTCCTGCCCATCCCCTTCGTTTCCTCTTTTGGCACAGCAGAACTGGGGTGGACCCAGTAATTAGCAATTAGCTTTGTGCTGCGTTAACCTTGTGCATCAGCAGCAGAGCGAGGGTGAAGCTGTTGGATGGATTTCCCAGCTGGGGGACTGTGGTCTGAGGGCTGGGAAATGCCCATGCAGCCAGGAAAAAAAACCCAAATTGCACATCGTTTTTCCTCCTGGACTTGCATCAGGCTTTATTTGAGGCATGAAGCTGTAGAGTGAAGTGGCTGGAGCCCCAGGGAAGACGTAGGGCTGGTTGGGTTTTGCTGGGAGGGGTATCACTGGTTTCCTGCTGGTTTGCTCTAAAGCATGAGTTGGTTTTCGGCAAACAGAGGTTGGGTTTGAACCAGACTGGAGAATGTATTATTTTATAAATTATTAAATTTTTGTTTATTGCACAAATACAATGTTACCAACACATAGTAGATGCAGTTATCACAGAATCACAGAATGGCAAGGGTTGGAAGGGACCTCGGGAGATCATCCAGTCCAACCCCCCTGCTCAAGCAGGGTCACCCAGAGCAGGGGGCACAGGACAGCGTCCAGGCAGGCTTTGAATATCTCCAGAGAAGGAGACTCCACAGCCCCCCTGGGCAGCCTGTGCCAGGGCTCTGTCACCCTCAAAGTAAAGAAGTTCTTCCTCATGTTCAACTGAAACCTCTTCTGCTTCAGTTTGTGCCCATTGGCCCTTGTCCTGTCGCTGGGCACCGCTGAGAAGAGTCTGGCCCCATCCTCATGACATCCACCGTTGAGATATTTGTACGTGTTGATGAGGTCCCCTCTCAGTCTTCTCTTCTTCAGGCTGAACAAGCCCAGCTCCCTCACAGGGGAGATGCTCCAGTCCCCTCATCATCTTTGTTGCCCTCCTCTGAACTCTCTCTAGGAGTACCATTGAATTGGTAAACCAAAAAAGCAATCTGTTAAAACTTAATTTAAAAAAAAAAAAAAAAAAAAATCATCTTTCTTGAACTGGGGAGCTCAGAACTGGACACGGTGCTCCAGGTGGGGTCTCCCCAGGGCAGAGTAGAGGGGGAGGAGAACCTCCCTCGACCTTATATTTGAGGTTTCCCTGCTGTGGTAGCCTTATCTTCGTTGGTGTGTGTATTTGCAGTATATTGGGCTCAGGAGCATAGGGTGAAAGTAGAAGATGGTGGGGTCAAAGCAAGCCAAACCTGGTACTGACTTACTCAGCCTGTAGTTGAGTTTGGAAACTCTTCATCATGGCTTCATCAACTCTTCATTATGGTTTTAGTTGGAAAAAGTGGCTGGGCAAATCCATGGAAAGGAGAAGCCACCAGGAGCTCTCATGGAGACACCATCTCCTGCTGGAGAAGCACCTGGCCAGGGCTGATGGGGAAGAGCTGCTTCCTCCATGGATGGCTGCATGTTGGTCTTGGCATCTAAACCCTCCCCAAATCTGGCATTGCCCATCCTGGATCATGGTGAGGTTTGACTTGAGTAGCTCTTCTCCAGCCTTGTGGTGAGGGACACTGGCTCCACCACAGCAGTGGTGGCCAAATGCTCTTCTGAAACCTGGCCAGTGAGATGAAGGACATGGAGATGTTTGTCCTTTCCCACCCTACTCCAGGACGCTGAACACCCTCATGCCTTCCCATCCTGGCAAAGGCGTTGCCTTCTGCTCAGTAGCACCTGCACACCATTACTGTGTTTCTCTGCCACCCTGGCAAGACCTCATGGCCTGGCCAACAGTGTTTTGCCTTCCAAGGTCTGGTGTGCCCTGAAGGTGGATCCTCAAACTCCATGTGCACCATGAAGCTGCTCATCTGGGCAGATCCCTCCTGCGCTTGCGGGGACCATAGCAAGAACATCCCACCACGATACCACCCTGCATCCGCAGCATCGCCCTTGTGGGGCTGCCGCCCAGCCCACCCTGCCTCATGTGCTGGGGTTTCTCCTCCTGCATTCCCTACGGAGGTGTAGCAACCCGGGAAAAGGGCGGGTGTCAGCTGGGTGTCCTCTTTCGGCAGGAATCCGGGAATTGGCTGCCTTGGTGCTAAATTTATCCCCAATTCCGAGAGGGTGTGCAACCACCCTCTGCGGAGGTTGCTCTCACCCCAGCTCCCTGCTGAATTTTTCCTTTTTTTTTTTTTTTTTTTAAAAAAAAAAAACAAACAAACCAGCAGTAGTTTGAGACGTGTTTGTGTTGGGGCAAGCAAAGCCAACCCCAGCACGGCTGCCCAAAGCCGGGCTGGTGCAGCAGCAAACCTGCTTTTATTACCGCCCAGTTGCTGCAGGAGGAATTACAGGAAAGCATTGCTCAAGGGAGGGGTGTTTTGGGTTTGTTTTTTTTTTTTTTTTTAATGCTTGTGGCTGCTCCTTCCTAACATTAGCACAGCAGCTGCCATTTCTGTTTGTCTGAGCTGAACTCTTACTGCAGTACAGTAAAACGAAGGCAGAAAATGGAACCAACCGGGTCAACCAGAGCTGTTGAGAGCAGCTGTGAAAAGGAAACAAAGCCAAGCCTGTGTCGTCTTCGGCACCCAGCCCCTTCTGTCCCCCCTTTCTCCCTTGCAGGAAGGACCTTCAGACACCCTGAGCTGCTTGGAGCATCCTCCCAGATCCAAGAGGATGTCGGTATCCTAAAGGGCTGCGAGTACACAGGAGCTTTTAGGAGAATTTTTTTTTTTTTTTTTTTGGGCATTGCCAACCTCTTGTTTCAGTGCTCCAAAAAAAAAAAAAAAAAAAAAAGAAAAAAAATTTGGCAGCATGCCCCGGTATGACTGACCCGAGTGCTGGGTTGCGGGAGGCTGCCGATACATCAAAGTTGCCGCAGCGCCTTCGGTTTTCATGCTGGACCAGGCATCTAACGGTGTCCATGTGTCTGTCCGTGCAGGTGCAAATGCAGCCTCAGTGGCAAGCGCAGGACCCCTGCAACGACGACGGAAAGGTGAGAAACGTGGTGGCTCTGGAAAGGCAAAATCACTTCAGAGAGGCTGTTTGGGTTGGTGGTTTTTTTTTTTTTTCCCAGCCAGAGCTTGGTTTCGCTCGAGCACCGCCGTTCTTAAAAATAGGGATGGCCAAGGTGGTTTCAAGCAAATGAGTCAGCAGCTAGGAACAGTGTATTTTTACACCTATTCCCCAGGCTTCACCTCCCAACAACCTTTTGCTTTCCCTGGCTGTTCAAAACCCTCATTCCCACTCACTTTCTTCATGCGGTTTAAATATTAACACGCAGCCGAGCATCCTGTTTGCTTTGCCTCAAGCTCGCAGCCGTTCAGCTATTTGGAAAGCTTTGGGCTCCCGGGATGCCTACAGTCAAATAACCTCAGGTGATGATTTTTTTCCTAGTGTGCTTTAGCAGCTGTTTAATTAAACTCCAAATGACTCGCACGCTTCTGGGAAGGGTTTTTCCCCTCTGCTGGGAAGGCAGAGCTGGGGCAGCCGGCTGTTCCCTGCCCTCCCTGTAATTGCTCCTTGGCCGACGGGTTTCTTTCTGGAAATCAGGAGTTGGGTTAGTGGCTGGATGTTAAATAGATGAGTTGCACAGGGAAACACTAAGCCCTAAAGCCTGGTTTTGTTTTTTTTGGTTTTTTTTTGGTGTTTTTTTTTTTTTTTTTTTTTTAAGAGGAAATCAGAGCATGTTGCAATTTGGAAAGCAGCCAGCCCCTGTTCTGGTCCTTCCCTTGCTTTTCCCTGGTAATGGCGATAGGCTGATTGCCGTTGATGAGCTCTATTGGAAAGGGAATTTCAGAGGAGAAGGCAGATTCTCCTAATTAAAAATTAAAGCTGACTTTTATTTTTAACATGCCTATTGTGTAACATGCTGAGTTAGAACAAATCCTCCCCTGTTTATTTTCAACGGGGGGGGGAAATAAAAAAAACGCTTTTATTCTACCAGGAACAGGCTTCAATGTTAATTTAATGTGAACTAATGGGCGTCTCAACAGACACATGATTTGTGGGTGGCGAATTCCTCGAGATGGATGAGGAATGCGCAGTCACATCCATGCTGGCACAGGGGTGGCTCAGCAGCTCCCTGTCCCACAGCCTTTAATCCGAATTTTGCATTTTAATCCCTGGGTAGCAGGCAACAGTGTGTGAGCAGGAACAGCCCAGTCTTCCCTCCGCGGGAGGAGAAAGCGGGGTTGCAAAATGCTGTTGGGAGAGTGGTTGCGTGTGGACAGGGCTTGCAAATCTCTGCTTTGGCAGGGCGAGGAGGGATGCGAGGTTTGGGAAGAGGTTGAATATCGGATGGTCCTTTGAGCAACCTGCTTGAGGGGGGGGGGACACCTGGTGACCTGCAGAGGTGCCCAAGCTGCCAGCCAAGGATGTGGGGACACTGCCCCGAACCTCTCATTCCCACAGGGAATGGGAACCAAAAATGTTCTGCTTGAGATTTGCACCCCGAGGGGATGCTGAGAGACAGAGGAGGGTAGATAACGTTGGCTGCTGCCGTACAGGTAGGAAGGAGATGCAAGAAGGAAGATGGTAGAGCACAGTAAAATTAGGAAACGGGTTCATGCTGGCACCCAGCCAGCGCTGTCCCAGCGGTGCTTGCTGCTCCCTGTGTCTTCAGGACCGTGGAGCTGAATGCTTGCCCTTGGCTGCTGTCAGGATAAGGGGACCAGAGCGAAGGTGCTGGGGTGATGCTGTGGTCAACGCCAGCCCCTGCTTGGCCCTGAACTTGGAGAAATCCATCCCACCAGGCTCTATCATGCTTTAATGGGGTGCTCATGGGAGCAAAGGTGAGACGGGGCAAACGAATCATGAAGCTGGGATGTTACTGGTGTAGCTGGTCACAGGAGCTGCTGCAGCAGAGAACCCCGAGGGGTCTCGCAGCTCTTGCCCTGGAGCCTCAGCACTGATTGGAGGCGTGGAACTGGGCTGTGCCCTGTTTTTAGCAAACAGCTATGGAGCAGGCTTTTGGGGGAGCTTACCTGCTTGGGCATCATCATCCTTAGCCCCCAAGAGCGGTGCTCTGGGCTTTGATAACCTGAGGGCGTGTAATGGGTTGGCTCTGGCTGGACATCAGGTGCCCACCAAAGCCGCTCTATCACTCCCCTCCTCAGCTGGGCAGGGGAGAGAAAATATAACTAAAGGCTTCAGGGTCGAGATAAGGACAGGGAGATCACTCAGCAGTTACTGTCATGGGCAAAACAGACTCGACTTGAGGAAATCAGTTTATCAGAGGGTAATGAGAAAATAAAACCTAAATCTTGAAACACCTTCCTGCCCCCTCCTCCCCACCCCCCTTCTTCCTAGGCTCAACTTCACTCCCGATTTCTCTCCCTCCTCCCCACCAGCGGGCTCAGGGGGATGGGGAATGGGGGTTGGGGTCAGTTCATCCCACACTGTCTCTGCTGCTCCTTCCTCCCCAGGGCAGGACTCCTCACACTCCTCCCCAGCTCCAGCCTGGGGTCCCTCCCACGGCAGACAGTCCCCCATGCACTGCTCCAGCCTGGGCCCTTCCCACGGGCTGCAGTTCCTCACGCACTGCTCCAGCGTGGGTCCATCCCTCCCACGGGGTGCAGTCCCTCAGGAGCAGACGGCTCCAGCGTGGGTCCCCGCGGGGTCACCAGCCCGGCCAGCAAACCTGCCCCAGCCTGGGCTCCTCTCCCCACGGGGCCACAGCTCCTGCCAGGAGCCAGCTCCAGCGTGGGCTTCCCACGGGGTCACAGCCTCCTTTGGGCACCCCCTGCTCCGGCGTGGGGTCCTCCCCGGGCTGCAGGTGGGGATCTGCTCCCCCGTGGGGTCCCTGGGCTGCAGGTGGGGATCTGCTCCCCCGTGGGGTCCCTGGGCTGCAGGGGCACAGCCTGCCCCACCATGGGCTGCCCCAGGGGCTGAGGGGAATCTCTGCTCCGGCGCCTGGAGCTCCTCCTGCCCTCCTGCTGCACCGGCCTGGGGGGCTGCAGGGCTGCTCCTCTCACTCCTCTCTTCTGGATGCTGCTGCACAGCTTTTTAACTCTTTCTTAACTATGTTATCCCAGAGGTGCTACCACCATCACTGATGGGCTCATCCTTGGCCAACAGCGGGTCCCTCTTGGAGCTGTCTGGCATTGGCTCTGTTGGACACAGGGGAAGCTTCCAGTAGCTTCTCACAGAAGCCACCCCTGTAGCCCCCCTGCTACCAAAATCTTGCCATGCAAACCCAACACAGAGTGAGAAGAACAAAGTTAAAATGCTCTGCTCTGGTTGCATGCTCCATCCTGGTGCTGCGGTCCCTCCTACAGGCACGCGGGTCGCATTGCCCCTGCTGCCTGGCGTGCCAAATGCCAGTGCTGGTGCCCATCCCAGGTCACCTCCAGTGCCTGTTCTGGGTCAGCAGGTCCACTGGGAGGAGGCAGCCACCTGAATGCAGGGACTGCTTGCCGAGTATGGGCTGGGGGGAGTTGAAAGCCGGGATGCAGATCGTTTTGAGTGCGAGCCCATTGCGTAGCATCCTCCCCAAGTTAATTTGCCCTCTCTTTCTTCCCCCCCGCCCCCCAAAGCTGGAAGGTGACAGACTGGCGCTGCCGGTGAGTCCCAGCCCGCTCAGCCCTGCGCCCACCCCCAGCCCCAAGCCCCCCGAGGCGGCCGTCCTCACCGTGGAGCCCTCTCCTTCGGAGAAGAAATGCTTCTTCGTCGATGAAGCGGAGCCCCTCCTGCGGTGCGACTCGACCTCCAGCGGCTCCTCCGCGCTCAGCCGCACAGGCTCTTTTATTACCAAAGGTACCAAAATCAGCCTGGGGGAGGAGGGGGGGGGGGGGGGCCTGAAGGGATGCCACGGCGTGTCCCCTGTGGTCAGCACACGTGGCAGAGCTGCCCAAGGTGGTATCATTAAATTAAATAATTAGGAAAGCTGGCTCTCCAGCACACGTTTATCGCATCCTCGTTCCAGACCAGAATATCCTGTAAGAAAACATGATACAGATTGGAGAGGGGAAAACACCTTTAAAGGCTTATAACTTCTCTGGCAGAATTTCAAAGAGTTAAAGCATCCTGGGATGTTTGAGGGAGATTTCTCCGGCCTTGGTCCTGCTTGCTGCAACGTGTGACTTGAGATGTAAATCATCATTGGTCACCCCCCCTTTTTTTTGAGGGGGTTTAATTTACTGCATTTAACTTGCGGTGTTTAATCTTCTTTAACTTCTGATGAAGGTGAAACACTGAGCTCAGTCAGTCTACAGAATTTATACTGGGGTGTGGAAATGAAGCTGACCCAACAAAAACAACTCAAAAGAGCAGAATTCAGCTTTTTTGGCTCCCCTCCTGCCTTCACTTTTCCGTCTTGGCCGTTCAGCATTTATAAATGCTGTGTTTGCTCTAGTGGGATCCTGGATTGGGCGTCTCAGCAGCGCTGGCTTCTCCATCTTCTCCCTTCCCCATCACTCATCATCCTCCACCTTTTCCCTTGGTTCTCCTTGCCATGTGTCCTTCCTCAGAGGTGACACAAGGGGATGGACCGAGGTCTCCCAAGGAGAACAAGCCCTGGTTAGTGGAGGTTTCTTGACCAACCTCTCCTTTCCTCCTACAGAAAAGAAAGACACCGTCCTGCGCCAGGTGCGCTTGGACCCTTGCGACCTGCAGCCCATCTTCGACGACATGCTGCACATCCTCAACCCCGAGGAGCTCCACGTGATAGAGGAGATCCCACAGGCCGAAGACAAGCTGGACAGGCTATTTGAGATCGCCGGAGTCAAGAGCCAGGAAGCCAGCCAGACCCTCCTGGACTCTGTCTATAGCCACCTTCCCGACTTACTGTAGGCACTGGGTCACCACACACTCTCCGAATATCTGCTAGAGCTAGCTTGGCACTCGTTAAGATGACTGACAATACGCGGGCAGGTTTTGTTGTAGAATATATGGCCAGTATTTTCGTTGAGGTGTCCTTGGTTTCTGGAGGGGGGGCAGTTTGCCAGCGTTGCACCCCTCCACCTTAACTCTGTTGCTCAGTCCAAGTCTTCGCACCCTCTGCCCCCTTCCCGAGCATCTCTTCTCCTTGTTCTCATTCCGATCAGATCAGTTGATGCACTTTAAAAAAAAAAAAAAAAAAAAAAAAAAAAAGCAGTGAATGAACTAAAAGACCACAAATCTGGTGTAATTTAACACATCGAATTGGGGATTGCTCTGTAACCCACTTCTTCTGTCAAAGCTGTCGCTCGGAGTGACCATCTCCCACCACCTCCCTTTGCCTCGGAGCGGTAAATGGCAAAACCACGCAAAAAAACCCAAAACCCTTAATCGTTGCTGGTTACCATCTCTTAACGCAGCTAAGCTTCCCACCCGAGCTGACTTTTTTTTTTTTTTTTAATGTACTATTGTATAGCTCATATCCATTGCTGAGCTTTTACTAGCACGGTTATTTATTGTACGGTTTTCAGCCGGACAATGCCTCGCGCTCCTATAAGCTAAAGCAGAAGTGCTTTAAACGCAAAGAAAAGGGTCGGTCCCACCAACCTTCGAGGCGATGAAAAGGTCCTTTGCCTTCAGTTGAATGTAAGGAGTTCTACCTTGCCTTGCTGCTTGGGGGAACGGCGGGGGCCCCGAAGGGAGCGGGTGCTGGATGTGGGGGGGCGAAGGCGGCCGCCGGGGCTCCTGCTCTCCTCGTGGTGTAAGACTTAAACCAAGCTACGCTTTTACACTCGTGTCTCTTGTTTTTTTATACAGACGTGGCCGATAGGTTCTCCAAAGACCTTACCCGGTCTTAATAGTCTCTTCAAATCACACTTCACTTTTTATTAAAAGAAAAAAAAAAAAAGGGGAGGGGAGGGGGGAAAGCTGCATCATAAGTCTGTCTGATTATATTTGCAACTATTATGCTCCCGTAACAAACAGTCTGTACTATGCTCAATTTGAAGAAATCATGATATGAGGGTGGCGTGTGCCGCCCCGTGGGAAGGGGTGGGAGTGGGGGAAGAGGGGAATGAATTGAAAAATTGCCTTCCAGTGTACTAATTTATTAATAAATACTAGGTGTTTGTTACTTGACATGATTCTGTGTTAACCTCCTTAACCTCTGCCCCTGCTCCTGGGGCACCTGGGTTGGAGCAGGGGCTGCCCAGGTGCTTGTTGGGGGATGAAGAGGGCGATTTGGGGGCTTGGGGGGGGTGGTGAGGGGGTTGTCTCCTTTAGCTCCGAGGCCAAAATGCAATTGCTTTCTGTTGACAGCGCTGCCCTGAGTCCCCGCGGTCGCTGCCGGAGCTCTCTGCAGCCGGGGGTGGATGCTTCCCCACAAGGCAGGGCCCTGCACCCAGCTGGGGTGGGAGGTGTGTCAGTCCCCAGAGTGGTGAGCAGATCAGATGGCTGATGGGGCTTCCAGGGTTGTGTTTTGCAAGTTCTCAAAGGCCTTGCAGGTATTTTGGGGGGGGCTGAAGTATCAGTTTTCCAGGGTGCAGCTGCTGTGCTGAGTCGCCCCTTGCAGTCGCAGCATTTCTCTTGCCCCGTTACGTTACCGATGTTCTTCAAATCTCCGCTTCCAAATAACTCATCCCTTGTTAGTCTGTCTGCAAATTGAAACCTTAATAGGACAAATGCTTCTGGTTTGCTTCTGTCATTTTGCATACTTAGCTCCAGAGTGTTTTCCGCTAACTAGGGTGCTATGTTTTCCTTCTGGCTGGCATTGAAATTTGCTGTTACAGGACTATACATAGGTACAGGATTCAAACTTTTCAACACATGGACAGATGAAATACAGTGTGAAATAGCAAGAGCCTTTATTGGGAGCGCTGGGGTGGGGGTTTCCCTGGCTGGCCATGAAGCATCGAGCTCTCGGTGGCTGCAACGTGTCTCCAAAGCATCACGAAGAAATAGCGAGCGTGGCGTGTGTGCCTGGCATAGACCAGGTGGCTACAAGCAGTATTTTGGGGTGGAGGCCAGTACCACCCTGTTGGCAAATGGGTTTTTTTTTATCTCTGTGTTGGGGGCGGTGGTGGTTGCTGTTGATCTGCCTGGGCAAGAATTGGCAAGGGGAGGAGAAGGCGTGCGATTGCGGGCCGGATCAATGGCTTAAGCCAAGCACAAACCACTGGCTTAAAGTTACCCTTGGCAGGCTCTCGGAGTGAGTCCAGCTGGGAAACTGGGGGTATTGGGGGTTTGTCCTGTTTTTGATGGTCCAGGTTCTCCCAGGTACCCCCATAGGTTGTAAGCACCAGAGCCACCGTGCCACCCTCCCAGGGCACCGCCAGCCCCCTCCCACAGCTCTGCTTTCCACCCTGGCAGCCGCCATATTTTCTGATGGGCTCTGAAGGTAAAGCAAAAAAAAACCAAAAGGGTTCTGGAAAGCAGATTTAGCAGCCAGCTGAAGAGATGTCATGAAACAGGCATGTCATGGGAGTGCCTTGGCCAGGAGGCACCGAGGAGGCACAAGGAAGCTGTAGAAGTGGGTGTAGGTGGGTCCCCGGGATGTTGGGATAAGTTTAACTCATCTTGGTGGTTAGGTGGTGGGACAGGCCAAGATGTGGGCAATCCTTGGCTCCATCTGTGCCGTGCACGCTTCCAGCATCACTCCCTCCTTTGCTTCCACCTGGATGTTGGTCTTGGCCCTGGCTCCGTCATTTCCTATTTCCGAGCTGTGCCCATATACAGCCCTTTGCTGTATGTGTGTGAAATATATTTACTATACATCTTTCATATACACAAATACTATATATTAACATCTACTCCATAAATGTTTTCTGTATTATGTAATTTCTATGTTATTTCATTATTTTTTTATTATGGATTTATATATGTCTATAGAGTCTATATATAAATATTTGGTGTATCCGGGGGTGTGCAGGGCAAATGTCTGAGAGCAGCTGAGCCACGCATATAGGCAGGGCATTTCCTGGCAGCGTGGGAGGTGTGAGGAGCCACAAGCCCACCCTTCCTCCGAGCCAGCTCTCTTAGGCCTTAAGAAAATAAACCAGCACGGATGGGTTGGTGACCTGGAGGCATAACCCCACGGCGTGGGGAGAGACTGTCCTCGTCCTCCTGCGTGGCTCATTCGAGGCATCCAGGGCGATGCAGAAACTTTGCACGCCACGACGCCGGTTGCGTGCGATTCAAATGGGCGAAGTGTTTGGCCAAATGGGTTTAGCAAGGCAAACCTGTGAACATAAAGACCTTGATAAATATATGCATAAAAATGCTTTTTGTGCAAAATATGCTTTAAAAAAAAAAAAAAAAAAGGACTCCTGGGTGCGTGTGGTAGGTGAGAGGTGCAGGTTCGAGGTTGCCTCGCACGCTCAGTCGTGGCGCTTGCTCCTTGCGCCCTGTCCTTGACCCAGGGGCAGCCGGGAGGACGGGGATTTGGGCGCTGGGTCCTGGGTGGCAGAGCCTGTTAAACCAGAGGGGATGGAAAGCAGGAGGAGAACGCAGCCGTGCTCCCCGGCTCTGCCTGCTGCGGGCATCTCGCACCGGGGCAGAGACTGAGATTTCTTCTGTGATCATGGAACATCAGCTGCTGCCGTCCTGCTTGCTGTGG
This sequence comes from Butorides virescens, assembly GCA_017310255.1. Lineage (NCBI taxonomy): Eukaryota > Metazoa > Chordata > Aves > Pelecaniformes > Ardeidae > Butorides > Butorides virescens. Next base: position 37,678 of record JADKXX010002728.1, read on the forward strand.
GCTTGGCCATCAGGCACGAAAATTGCATCTTCCTCCCAAGGTCACAGTGTTTGCTGTGACAAAACCCCCTGGAGATACCTCCAGCATGGCCTGGCATCCTCAGGATGGGATGGCTCTGCTGTTCCTGGGTCTTCAAATGCCTCCAATACAAATGAGGTTTGGGGTGATATTTTTTTTTTATTCTCTTTTTTTTTTTTTTTTTCCATGAATTGCAAGCGTTCCCTGCAGAAGAACAAGGTGTCTGGTGCACTTTTCTCCTACCCCAGCCCAACGGGAATTTATCCTAATGGGGAATGAACAGTAGCCCTCCTGTGTGGCTGCTGCATTCCAGGTTGGAAAAGCAGCCGAGGTCTTGCGGGAGGTTATTCAGCCCTCCGGCTCCTTTCACATCAGCTAATTGCTGGTGAATTGCAACACAATCTTCGTGTGGGAGGAAACATCTGTGCAGCCTTTGTGTGAAGAACCTGCAGGGAGATCGGGGGCCATGCCGCCCACGGGTGCCCTGCAGGCTTGGCGTGGGGTATAGGGGTTATTCGGGGGGGATCATGCCTGTCCCTGGGGCTGGGGGGCCGAGCTGTACAGTGCGTGGGAGGGGGGCACATAGCTTACGCAGAAATCCTTGGCTGGCATCGCTGGGCCATGAGCTTTAAGTCAGGAAGGCTTTGTGGCTGCGTTTTCTTCTCTTGGCCTGTGCTCCTGCGGGCGCCGCGATGGGGGAGTTTTCAAGGCAACTGGTAGAGAATCATAGAATCATAGAATGTTTTGGGTTGGAAGGGACCTTTAGAGGTCATCTAGTCCAACCCCCTGCAGGGACCAGGGACATCTTTAACCAGATCAGGTTGCTCACAGCCCCATCCAACCTGGTCTTGAATGTTTCCAGGGATGGGGCCTCCACCACCTCTCTGGGCAACCCCTTCCAGTGTTTCACCACCCTCAGTGTAAAGAATTTCTTACTTATAGCCAGTCTAAGTCTACCCTGTTTTAGTTTAAAGCCATTACCCCTTGTCCTGTCACAGCTGGCCCTGCTAAAAAGATTTTCCCCATCTTTCCTATAGGCCCCCTTTAAGTACCGAAAAGCCATAATCAGGTCTCCCTGCAGCCTTCTCTTCTCCAGGCTGAACAACCCCAACTCTCCCAGCCTGGCCTCATAGCAGAGGGGCTCCAGCCCTTGGATCATTTTAGCAGCCCTCCTCTGGACCCACTCCAACAGGTCCATGTCCTTCTTGTGCTGAGGGCTCCAGAGCTGGATGCAGGGCTCCAGGTGAGGTCTCACCAGAGCAGAGCAGAGGGGCAGAATCACCTCCCTCGACCTGCTGGCCACGCTCCTCCTGATGCAGCCCAGAGAATGGGGAGATGGAGGAGAAATAAGAGGAGCCATCACTTTGTGTATTCATCGGGTGTATGCCTAGTGGTGGCACCCCCTGACGTGTCTATCAAACCAGCTTTTAGGACATGGCTGCTGCTTCACCATGTGAGCGTTTGAGCTTTATAGTTTCCTTCCCTCTGCTGTAATTTAGTTTTCCTTTCCAGCTTCCCGCCCTTTCTCAAGTGTTTTCTTAACCAATATAACCCAGAAAAAAGCAGGAAAAAAAATTAAACCAGAAGCATCCAAATGACATTAGATCAGCTGTTGATGAAGATGCTGGCCAGCAGCTCAGGCAGGGACTTTGTGGGGTTTCCTAAACTCACACCAACTTTTCTGCGGATGTAGGTGCTGTTACAGCCGGGCAAGGTTCTCATCTCTGTTCTGTAGGTGCCTAAAATGCTCCTGGAGTATCTGGCTCTGAAGTCACATAAGCGACCTTAGAGATGTTCCTCTCTCTTCTGCGATTTGCTATGGCTGCGTCATTAACCCATAACCATGATCTAATTCAACATCAGAAGCCAGTCTTTCCTCTGAGGTTTTTGGGGAGGAAAAACATTTATAAGTTTACAAAATGTTGCAACCCTGCAAGCTTTATTATTTTATTTTTAATTTTTTTTTAATTTCTTTCTCATTTTTCTTTTTTCCTTTTATGTTTCTTTCTTCTTATTTTCTTGATGCTAAAGAAGGAAATCTCTTGTTTAGGGCCTGACTGAAACCTTGCTAACCCTCACGTAAACTCACAGTGGGCGAGCTACAGCCACAAACGCACAAATTACAGCACTTTCCCTTTGGATTTTTCTTCCCCAGATGCACGTGAGTCCCTAACCTGGGGACCTCCCCCTGAAAATGGCTGGGAAAGGTGTGGAGATGGAGAAGAGCCCTACGATTGACCCTTTTTAGTCCTAACGTTGGGAATAAGCTGCCCTGCGTGGGCAGGAGCTCCTCAGTCAGCGGCAGCAGGTCAGGGTGGGGGGCTGAGCCAGGCAGGGCTTCTGCCCAAATTTTTGTATAAAAAGCAGGTGGTCAGACTAGAGGGAAGGATGGGGGAGATGTACATTTAGGTCCTACTTAGCCCAAGAGGGGTGACAAGGTAACGTCTAGGCCAGGCATCCTCTTGTTTTCCTCTGGCAATCTTCTACCCTTGCAGGTCCATGGGTCCAGCTTCAGCGCCAGGAGTGGAAATGCCCTTTTTATTGTTGGAAACATCATCATTTTTTGGCTCACCTCATCCCTAACCTCAAAACCACCTGTGCCCTAGATGAAAGACTTCTGTTTTGCTGTAAAAACCAGGCATGCTGTCTTGTTTTCTTCCCTTCTTCTTCAACAGCAGGTTTGGAGGGGGCTGAGGCTGTCCATCAGGAGTTTGGGATCTTTATTAAACTATATGGAGGCCGTCAGTTAAAACAAGAGAGATCCCGGGTGAGTATAAGGAGAATTTTTTCCACCCTGAGGACAGTAGAGCAGGTCAGATGGAGAAGTTCTGACCAGATAAAACCCCAAGCAACCTGGTCTGACCCCAGAGCTGGCCCTGCTCGAGCAGGACCTCGGACCGGAGACCCCTGAGGTCCTTTCCAATCCTAGATATCTATGGTCCTGTAAGCTGAAGTGCAAAGTAATGAAGCTTTGGGGTTTTTTAATTATTTAAAATTGTTTGACTCTTGAATATTACCACGAGGCAGCAGAAAGGATTTGCCCTTTGTCGAAGACAGCTTACTCTGGGTTCCTACCTACCTGCCAGCTTGGACTTCAGCAGTGAGCTTGTGTTTCTCTCAAAGGGCTTCACTGGGGGATGGATTTTTATCCAGAGTGCTCTGCTAAATATCACAAACATATTTTGCCGTGCTCCCAATAGTGCAAAAGGCGCGACCCAAACCTGGGATTGAGATTTCCCCAACACTGTCCAGATACTCTGGGCAGCAAAAGGTCTGTGTGGCATGTGAGATGTGTGCCCCGCAGAATAAAAACAATCTCCAATTAAGCAGTAACAGGATTTAGGAAGAGATGAGCTGCTGCGTCTGAGAGAGGTGTTTGTGGAAGCTATCTTCTGAAGCAGTAGTTTCACAACACAGTGACTTGGATGGCAAATCCAGCTGAAGGACCTCCTGTTCCTGGGTGCACCACTTGGCCTCCATGGTGTGGTGCACCTCCATGGTGCCAGGACAAGCTGTGGGGCAAGCTGGACTGGTCCATGGAGCTGCAGGAGGAATGAGAAGTAGTGGTGAAGCTGGTCCCCTGCATGAAGCTCCATGTTTTCGGAGTGGTCCCAGGACGAGCCTGGGCTTCCCAGCAATTCCTAGTGCTAGAGCTTGTTCTGCCCACGGACCACTCCAGACAGCAGCCTGGATGTGGCCACCTTGTCTGGTGTGACTAAGAGCGTCAGATGGTGTGGACATGGCTAGACCATGCAGGCTGGCCACCTTTTTGACCCCTTGGAGCACCTTTCTGCCATCTCACACAGGCTGTTAGATGCAGATTTGTGGAGGCATTCAGTACACGTATGCTGAAGGTTTGCTCTGCCTCCGCCCTTTTCCCAGCTGAAGGGCCCAGCCTTCTCTCTTGCACCAGTTCTCATTTCTACCATCGTCCAGCTCTGGAGCCCTCCGCACAAGAAGGACATGAAACTGTTGGAGCGGGTCCAGAGGAGGGCTACAAAAATGATCTGAGGGCTGGAGCACCTCTCCTATGAGGACAGGCTGAGAGAGTTGGGGTTGTTCAGTCTAGAGAAAAGAAGGCTGCGGGCAGAGCTGATTGCGGCCTTTCAGTACCTAAAGGGGGCCTATAGGAAAGATGGGGAAAATCTTTTTAGTAGGGCCAGCTGTGTTAGGACAAGGGGTAATGGCTTTAAACTAAAACAGGGTAGACTTAGACTGGCTATAAGTAAGAAATTCTTTACACTGAGGGCAGTGAAACACTGGAACAGGTTGCCCAGAGTGGTGGTAGATGCCCCATCCCTGGAAACATTCAAGCCCAGGTTGGACGGGGCTCTGAGCAGCCTGATCTGGTTAAAGATGTCCCTGCTCCCTGCAGGGGGGTTGGACTAGATGACCTCTGAAGGTCCCTTCCAACCCAAAACATTCTATGATTCTATGATTTAGCTGAGCCAGTATAACTCACTAAAACTTCAGATCGCTCCCTGCTTTCTTGCTGGGGGGGTCGGGAGCAGAGGGACGTGGTGGGAAGGATGGGGGACCTGCCTGTTTTGGCAGCTGTGGACATTTCTGGCAGCTAACGGTTGTCACGCTGTACCCCAACCCCTTGAGCTTTGCAGTGCTTGGATCCAGGCCAACACACCCTTACATCTCTGCGCTCCTGCTACCCCATTTCTGCCCTGAGCCCTGCAGGGACCCCTTGGCTCCAAGGCCAGCTTCACCTGTCTGCTCCCTTCCCGCTATGGACGAGATTAACTTTGCTTTGATTTCATTTGAAGGGGATGAGTTAGGCTGCAAGCATGCTAGTCTCAAAATACATTTCTGGGCACAGGAGCTTTTGCCAAGACCTGTCAGCGGGAAAGCAGGACATTAATCTGCCTGACTTTGTTTCTGGCAGCTCAGACCTTTCCAGGCTGATACTTGGCGAGGATTAGATTGATTAAATCGTTGATCTTCCAGGATGCTTCGGTGGGCTGATGAACGCTTTTTATGGCAACCGCTTCTCTTTTACTGGTAATATTAATTTACTATCAGAATAACTAGTTGTCTTACAGGTCGCCCAGTGAGCAGAGGCTGGCAGTGTTACTGTCATCTTACAGGTGAGGAAACTGAAGGATGGAGGTGAAACTTCCCCTCAGCAAACGGAGCAGAAAGAAAATCAGGGTGGGGGGAAATTCAGAGAAAGGCGTCACCCCATCAGACCCCTAACCCGTCTCCCTCGAGGAGCATGTGGGTAAGATTTGGGGTTTGAAGTGCTGAGCCCCAGCAAAGGGGGAGGGTTGGAGGCAGTGTTCCCAAACCATGCTTTCCATTAATTAATTTGCCCGTTAAGCTAGTTTTTGAGCTGAAAACAAATCCATGTCCACGCTGGCTCCCTGGATAGTCTGTCTGCCTTCCTCTTGCCCCATCTCACGTGCAGCTGGGAGGAATGTCCAGCTCTGGAGCTGAGCCAATGGTCCTCCATCCTCTGCCTCTGTTTCCCCCAGAGAAAACCACTCGCTCCTGCCTTTTGCCCCAGTCTGTCCTGCCTCCCCAGAGCAGGGATGCTCCTTCTCTCTGCCCCATGCAAGGGCACAGCACGACAGTGACGCCTGTACGGCTGTCGAGGGGGGGAAGACCTGAAATGGGTGAGTGGATCTCTTGCCTTTGCAAGCGAAGTGGTTCCACGTGGCTGGAGAATTCACACCTGGAAATCACAGCTGGCCACAAGAGGCAAAAACCTTCTCATCATTTTTTGGGCAGGGGGAGGGAATTAAAGCTTTTGAAATGCAACATCTTAAGGGTCATTTCCAACCTAAACGATTCTATGATAGCAAATAAAGTATTTCACACATTTTTACCTCCTTTTGTGTTTTTCTCATTTTCTTCCATTCCCAAGGACCTCTGACTCCATCTGGCCACCATTTCTGCCACGGGAGGATGGAGGAGCAGGGACTGGCAGCAATGGGAAGAGGATGGACTGCTGCTATGCCAGCCTCTGGGATGGGGGCACCTCCAGATCCCCCTGTGGGAAGGGAGCACCCACCTGCCATCCCCAGCTCGGATGAGCTATGCAAGTGGGTTGGCAGCTTGTAAGTTGACCTGTGCCAAAGCCAGGCTGGGGACCATCCGAAAAATTCTTTATTGGACAGTAAAGATGAATTAACCAGCCCAGATGCAGTCAGACCACCTAAAGGAGGTGTCAGGATGGGGCATCAACCCTTTCCCCCACCCCTGCTGTTGTCATCTTATATAATTTCCTTTTTTAAAATGACATTTAAACTTGAAAACAGATTGCTTTTTTGTTGTGTTTTTTTTTTTTTTTTCCTCACCTCTGCTCTGTTATGTTCTAATGGCTGGGAAGTTTCCTCTAATTAAATGTATCCATGGACAAATAATCCTGTTTTGCTCTTGTGTCAACATGGTCCTTTAGTGAAATTAAATATTTTCCCTGCCTGATGTTTTTCCTTCCCTGCCTGCCTCTTGGCTCCCTCCTGGAGGTATTTGAAGACTGAGATCACATTCCCCCTCTTCTTCTTTTTTTTTTTTCTTTTTCTGATCTCAAGAAGTCAGGTTTTCTCAGGGGTTTGACTCATGCCTGGTCATTTAAGGAGTTCCCATCCCCAAGCAGCTGCTCTCCTCCTCTGGATGTCAGGAGTCAGTCGTGTCCCCAGCAGCCACAGTTAAACCCATCAGAAACCAAGAGACAGACTCCCTTTTCCTTGGGTGTGCAAGTCCATCCTTCCCTGTCAGACCCTCTTCAGCTCAGCCCAGCTGTGGTGGGGGACACCAGGACTGGGGCTGCTGCTGCTGCTGCTCCAGACCTCAGGGTCATCCTCGGTACATCTAATGCATGAAGACAACCCCATGCCATCAGCACACATCTTTAATGAAAGGTGAAATAACATCCACCTCTGCACTGACCTCTGGGATCTTCTCCTTGCAGCTTCCCTCCAACTTTCCCCCCTGCTTTTGCTTGACTAGGATCAATGGATGGCAATTTAAGAAGTTGAATTTGTTGAATGCCTGCCCCTGTTTTGGGGCTGCACCTAGCTTTCTCTTGAGCTCCACATTTCTGCGTGGGGTGGTGGGTCCTGCTCCTTGAAGCTCTTTGCTATTCAGCAAGCTTGACTCCTGGTTGCTCTCCACTCCCCTCTCCCATCCAGTTGTGGACATCCAAGGAAAGGCCCTTGCTGCTGGGAAACCCTGCTTACTTTCATTCTTTGCAGTCTTGCCATTTATTCCTAATACCCTTGAGATGGAGAGTAAACTCAACATGACCAGGGCCAAGTCACTGGTGTGACATCCTCCTGCCCCCATCTGAAACATTAACTCTCATCCTCTTGCATGGGATGGCCCCATCCAAATTCCCCCAAGGACATGATGATGGCCCTGTCCTCCCCCAGGAGCAGCGCACAGGAGACCTTTGGAAGGGTGTGAGCTCTCCTGGGCCAAAACTGGGCCAAGGATGCTCCTCGCACTGGTGGCATTTGCAGCCACATTCTAGCAATGCTCAGTTTGCAAGCTTTGCCCTTGTGAAAGGAGCCTTCACCATGGCTCTGCATTTGCTTATGCTTTCACTTCACTTGCATCAAACACACTGTCTGGACTACTTCAGCCTTTCTCTCCTCTAACTTTCCATGATTGCAATAAATAATTTACGTAACAGGCTGAGTCAGGATTTGTTGCCTGGGATAAAGTGCACAGGCTTCTGCAAAACCCGCCTTGGTCTTGGTGTTAGCCTAAAAATAGGGCCGCTAATATAATAAACACATAATAGTCCCAGCTCTTCAGCCTCCTACGGTGACATAAATTGGGGGTGACACTCGCTTGGTAGCTGCAGCTATTCAGTTATGCCATGAGCGTGCGGGATGAAGTGCCAAAGAGACAAACATAGAAGGCTTTCTGGATGTGGCAGGGAAATAAAAGCTGGTCCAGCAGGGACCAAATCCTGGCAGGCCACTGGCAGATGTAATCTTTGACCTCACAAGTATGGGCACGTGCTATGGAAGAAGCTCAGCATGGCCCTTGGATACCTGAGCAATTCCACACGGGGGGGGGGGGGGGGGAAACCACTGTTTTGATGAGAAAAATAAAAGTAACATGGGTTTTCTGCACCTCACACTGAATGTCCCTCTCTTCTTTACCAACCTGTCCCACTCCCTTTGTTTTGCTCCACGTTCCCCTGCTCTGTGTCCTACAGCTGCATCCCTGCAGGACCTCAGTGTGGAAGGATGTGGGGTGGGAAGGGCTGGGGGGAACTGTTTTCATGCATCCATCCCCAAGGCGATGCATGCCCATACATCATCCCCGTGGATGAATAACACCAAAAGTGCTTTGCTGCCGTGGATGGCCGTATGGGTCTCGGTCTGAGCCTGACATCCCAAGCCACAGGTGCTCTGGCCCATTCAAGACCCCTCTAGAGGAACCAAATTAGGATGGCATGCCAGATTTTACATGAATACACACGTATCTGTGGAAGAGGCAGTGGTGCAGCAGCCTAGCTTGCATCCCAAAATAGCAGTCAGCTTCACTGATTTCGGCATGCTTGCCCCAACATACAAGAGCCACAGTGGACTTGACCCTCCAGTTTGGGGTTTTGGTGTTCAAAGGGGTGAAAATGCTTCCCCTGAGGGCAGGAAACCCTTCCTTTGGGGGTAACACCTCTAATGTTGCCTTGGTGCTCAGTGCTGCCCCAGGGCTGGGGCTGGGTCCCCAGGCCAGGTCCCAGCTCCCTTCTCAAGTGTCACCCACTGGGTGTCTCACCATAAAGTCCACAGGACCACGTTTCAAACTCTCTGAATGATTCCTGACCAGACTGATTGGTTAGCCTCTGTAAAAACAGACAGAGCACTGGAACAGGCTGCCCAGGGAGGTTGTGGAGTCTCCTTCTCTGGAGATATTCAAAGCCCACCTGGACGAAGTCCTGTCTAGCATGCTCTAGGAGAACCTGCTTTAGCAGGGGGGTTGGACTGGATGATCTCCCGAGGTCCCTTCCAACCCTTGCCATTCTGTGATTCTGTGATTCTGTGAAAATCCAGCGCTGCCATTACACGGCAAACCTGTGCTCAGTGGGGATGGACGGACCCCGGGGGAAACTGCATGACGAACAAAGTCACCTGAAATAACCCCTCGTTTGTCCGGAGTCCCAGCAGCTCCTGGAAAACGGAGCTGTGCGATTAACGCTGCGGCATCAACGCCCGCTGACGCAGCACTGCTAATTATAGAGCCACGGCTCAAGCAAGCGCAGCAGAATTAGCATTTCTTAGATGAGGCTGCAAGAGGCGTGAGGGCTGCTCGGCTGGCCCCAGACCTCCAGGCTGAAGGGGACAGCACGATGCCCACCGAGAGCGGCCCCGCCACGGTGGCAGCCCCGCGGATTTACACCCTGCTGCTGGAGGGCGATGTCTGGGCTCCCAGTCCAGCCTTTAATATCAGAGCAATAAATTGCACGTGGTTTTCGGAGGACGGCCCAGATGCTCCCCACTGGTAGCTCCAGCGGGAGGCAGGGAAGTGGCGAGAGTGTGACATTAAGGCTTGCGGCGTCTGTCCTCTGCGTCGTTCATTCGCGTTGTTCCCCAAGGCTCTGTTAAAAAGCACAAGGTGTAATTTCCAGTGCTGAAATGCCGGCGTCTGTTGTGGTTTAACCCAGCTGGCAGCTCAGCACCACGCAGCCACTCGCTCACTCTCCCCCCTCCCTCAGTGGGATGGGGGAAAGAATCAGAGAAAAGAAAAAAAAAGTAAGACCCGTGGGTTGAGATAGAGACAGTTTAATAAGAGAGAAGAATAACAATAATAATAATGGTAAGAAAATATACAGAATATATAAAACAAGTGATGCACAATGCAATTGCTCACCACCCACTGACCGATGCCCAGCCCGTCCCGAGCAGCGATCGCTCCCCCCAAGCCGCGATCACACAGCTCGAGCTGCGACCACTCTGCCCGCCACCGACCGACCAACTAACCCCCCCGAACATGACGTTCTATGGTCTGGAATAGCATTTTGGTCAGTTTGGGTCAGCTGTCCTGGCCGTGCTCCCTCCCAGCTTGTTCTGCACCTGGCCGAGCAGGAGAAGCTCAAAAAGTCCTTGAGCAGTCTGAGCACTACTTGGCAACAACTAAAAACATCAGTGTGTTATCATTCTTCTAGCACTAAATCCAAATCACAGCACTATGCTAGCTTCTGTGAAGAAAATTAACTCTGTCCCGGCCAAAACCAGGACATGTCTTACCTCCACCCGTCTCTAAATGTGCAGCCATTTCCTTCCAGAGGAAATATTTTTCTGAAAATAAAAAAATTACATATTTTGACCAGAGTAAGCAGCGATTTTCCTGCACTTACCAGTTTTTGGAGCATTTAGCAAGCTGACGTTACCACATTAAAATCCAGTTTAACGTAATCCTTGCTGCAGTGCTCCATAGAACCCCCCATCCTCAAGCTCTGGGAAACCTCTGTGCCCAGCGCCACTAAACCATCTGAAATTTCTCATTAAAGGCCAGGGATGGTCCCTGTGTCCCAACACATGATGCCCAGCATTGCCATGACTGGTGCCAGCCTGGGCACCATTTCCAGGCTGGAGTTTGAGGACATGAAGTAGCCCTTTTTAGTAGGGCCTGTTGAGATAGGACAAAGGGTAATGGTTTTAAACTAAAAGAGGGTAGGTTTAGACTGGATATAAGGAAGAAATTCTTTACAATGAGGGTAGTGAAACACTGGCACAGGTTGCCCAGAGAGGTGGTGGAGGCCCCATCCCTGGAAACATTCAAGACCAGGTTGGACGGGGCTCTGAGCAACCTGATCTGGTTAGCGGTGTCCCTGCTCACTGCAGGGGGGTTGGACTAGATGACCTCTAGGTGTCCCTTCCAACCCAAACCATTCTATGATTCCATGATTTCTGATCAAAGGGTTGAGTGGGACTTGCAGGATCTCCACATGGGATGTAGGTGCTCAAGTCCCACGCCAAGGACCTGCACCCACTGTCAACTGGGGAGATGGTGCAGGCAAGTGCCATCAAGCCCCATGTGGTGGTTTGGAGGTCATCCATCCCCATCGCTGCCCTGAGCAGGCTCCCTGCTGCCCCCAGCTTGCAGACCTGGGTGCCCAGCTTGAAGAGCTCAATGCCCAGCTCATCGACACATCACATCCCACACCTACACATTTTGCCACTGCTTCCACCTCAGCGGCTCTCAGTAGCTGGTTAATGGGTTTGACGGAGGAGTTTGATATTTAACTCGTTTCCACAGCCAGGCAGAGACGGGAGAGGTGACCCCACAAGGTCTTGCCCTATTTCAGCCAGGAAAATCACGTCCTGTCCTTTCAGCAGGACAAAACTTGGCCACAAACACATTGCATCTCGTTCTGCGCCGGAGGCGTCTGCTCCTCAACCAGGCCGGTGTCACCTCCTCTCACTCCTGCAATGACGGGCTAAAAACTGGCACAAACCCACCAGCACAGCATCATATTGATGCACATAACTGCCCGGGCTCTTGGCAAATTTAAAGGGTTGCCCACATGGTGCTCGTCACTTAAAAACAACCCTCCTTGCGCCTGGGATTGGGCTTGCTTCATCTCACCCCAGGAATGGTTTTGGGTTTGTGCCTGCCTGCGTGTGTGATTGCACATCCCCATCACAACTGGTTTCATGAATTTGAGCGAATGAGCACAAAACCATCAAGCTGTTACCGATTTGATGTCGCTGACAGATTTTACATGCAGCTTGGGTAGTGGGAGCCAGGGAGATAAAATACAGCTCGGTTTGTTGATGTCAATGGGGTTTAATATTCAAGACAAATTAATTGCATCTGTATTCTTTGATCAGGGAAGGCGGTTTTGTGAAGCATTTGTTAAAGATGCCACTTACGGAGGAATTTCCTAACTGCAGACGTTAATAACTTCAGAACAGCTACTCAGTCAGGCTCCCTACAAACGGGGCTTTGTGCTGCAAATCTCCTTGAGGCTCATAATTCAATCCTATTTAGAAGCAAATTTCTTCGATTTAGAGCAATGAATATTTAAATACTACCAGTTGAAACATTTTCAATTTTGAGATCATTTCAAAGCCAGGAGAGTTTATAGCATTCGGTTACTCTGCAACGCTTTAGCGTCGGAATTGATCCAAACTGCAGTTGGATCCTAAGCAGCTTAAACAGCTATAAGGGGCTGGAGTAGTTGAAAGGGTTGGGGTAGTTTATGCAGAATGTTGTGGTTTTGGGGCTTTGATTAAAGAAATGGGAGTTTACAGGCTGTCAAGCCGAGCAGCTCCAGATGAAGGACCTGACAAGCATCGCTAGAAAAACTCTCTGAAGCACTTGGCACATTCTCTGCTTTCAAACCTTGTCTGCTTTTATTTTTTTCCAACAAAAAAAAAAAAAAAAAAAAAGAAAAACGAAACAAAACTTGTGAGTTGAACGTTCGCACAAAATGCAGAAGAAAGGCAAAATGTTTGGGAAATCCTGTGAAGATGGGTTTGCTCTGACAAGAGCCTTGCTGCTGCTCCTCGTATTTGACACTCGTTTTTCTTCAGTACAAACGACTTCAAAACACGGTAACGCTCTGAAAAGTGGCAACGAAAAAAACACGTGAGCTTCGCAGTGCTCATGTTTAGCCCCTTCGGTGTCAGACACATGCAAATTTAAAATGGAAAGATGGAGTTTTTTAAAAGTCTTTTGTGAGCCCGAGCCGGCTCTGCACAAGCATTTGGCCAGGATGATTATTTCGGATGGGAAAGGAGACAAGGGCAGAAGGAGGTCTTTTTTTTTTTTTTGTAAGATATATTTATGCCAGTCCTAGCCATAGAAAAAAACCCTTCTGTGTACTATTATAATTTATTCGTCTCGACTGAAAGCCATGCATATTCCAGTATAGCTGCTCCATCTGTGCTGTTAATGCTGGACTGGGCAAAAAACAATTCAGGGTTTACTGGGTACGAGAGGCAGCTGAGGCAGAGGAGAGAGCCCTTAGCCTGGTGTAACGCAGACGGATGGATGCAGGGGATCTGTTCCCAGGTGTTTCTCCAACAGGACTGGCACAAGGACCGCATCTGTGGTGGCACAAGCCACCCATGCCTGGGCTACAAAAGCAAAGTGGGAAATAGTGCAGCTGAGGTGAGCCTGCAAAGGCTCTGCCCTGCCCGGGGCTGGCTCTGCTGCAGCTTCTCCGCACCAGTCAAAGGGGTTGTAAGAAGGGAGCAGGGCCACTGAACTGGGATGCCTGCACGTCCCAGTCACCCACCGTCCCAGCCCTGACACTCACCAGAAACAGATGTCTGGGAAAGGCAAAATAAAGGGAATGACATTTCCTCCACAACCCCCCCCCTTCATCTCTGCCCATTTGCGGCTTTGAGGAGTGCCCGCAGCCGCTGGGGTCTCTACGTGCTGAGGGACCCTCCATGGGTTTCCCTCCTATGACCACTGAGAGAGCAGGACCAGCCTTTACCACCCAAAGCTTCCTTGCCAGACTTCGTACCAAACACCGGCTGATTTGTCTGGTTTAAGCCTGGCAACCTCAGCAGATGCCCTTATATATCTATCTATCTATCTATCTATTTATTTATTTATTTATTTATTTATTTATTTATTTATTTTTTCCATTGGAAGAAGCAGTGAACAGCCTGCCCTCTCCCAGTTTCATAAGCCTCACCATGTTCCCCCTCCAGCCATCTCTTTTCAAAGAAAAGGAGCCCTCACCTACTCATTGCAGGAGCTGTTTGACCTTCCCTGCATCCCTTCTCCAAACTTCTCTCCTTCTGCCCACGGTGAGCTGTGATGCCAGATGAGGCAGGACCGCATCCACACCAGGATTATACCCTGACAGCACTACTGCTGCAGAAGAAAGTGCCAGCCTTGACCAAATGTCCCCTTTGAGGCTATTTCCAGGGATTTCATCAGAGATGGGATATCTAGTAGGATACAGGCAATCACTCAAGCGGAAAAATAACTCAGGTGCTGTGTAATGAGATCTGACAGAAACATAGCACTAAATGATTTAATTACTCAACTTATTTCAGCGATGGTACCAGGATGGGTGCAGAGGTGCTGGGTCCCTCCAGCTGATGGCAGCATCCTCCTATGGCCCGGCAGTAAGCCTGGGGCGAGCCTCTGGCCTCCCATCTCGCCATAAATGTACTATAGAGTGGAATTGTACTATACAGAGAGAGTGTACTAATAGTACAGCTGGGAGGTATGTATATATACTCTGAAATATTCCACATACCAAGGCCCCCAGCAGTCTCATTTCTCCTTCAGTCACCTTCCTCAGCTCCATTTCCTATCTCCTCACCCCCAAACCACTCCTATCTCATTCCATCTAGTCTCTGTACCCTCTTAAAACACTTTTTTTTTTCAGCTGGGAGCCAGCAATACCCTTGCTGTCCATGACTATGATATTCCCACCCGTTCTTACATTTCTGTAAGTCCTGCTTTGGAGATGTACGCAAAGGACCTGTTTTTCAGAGCAGACACTCAGCATTCCCTAGGAACTGGATCTCCTCAACATTTGGCAATGTATGTGTTGTCCTCAAAAGCATCCAGCCCTTGTTTTAACACTTGCTGTCCTGGGACCCATTTCTCCATCACTTTGGGCTCTGGGTTAGCATTAGAGCACCAGGATGCTCTGATCTGGCAGGGTTTTCTGCCCCCTCTGAAGCTGGCAAATGGCAGATCCCCATCTTTCCTAAAGTACTTTGCAAGGAAACTGCTTGCATATCATATTGAAAAGGAGCATAACGACCGCATCAGCGGCATTAGGGCTTTCCTGCATCGACCTGGGATTTCTGGCTTGTGAACCAGCTCCAAGGGCGAGCCACTGAGAAACTTCCCACCCGACGTAAGGCACCAGCCAATTTCATCATCCCAAAAGCTTTCCAGGAAGCCTTGAGTCAGGAGTTCATGTTCTCTGCAGTAGTGGTCAGTCTTGGGGGCTGGAGACGTCATCACAGAAATGGGCCGGAAAATGCGCAATTTGGGGGGAATTCCTTATCATGGGTCTGTCTTCTTCGGTTTTGCAAGCAGATCACCTCCAGCTTGGCTGAAGTTCTTCCCAGCGTCTTTTTGAAGAGTTTTCGCCCTCTGGAGGCTAACAGTAGGAAAGCAAACGCAAGAGAAAAAAAAAAAAAAAAAGAAAAAAGGCTCAAATATTATATGTGCCGAAATGCAGCCCCCATGAGAATAAACCTGAAAAGAACTGGTGGGCTTCAAAGTGCATCTCCTAAAAAGCTGATCATGGACAAGGACAACTCTTGGGGGTTGGACTAGATGATCTCTGGAGGTCCCTTCCATCCCAAATCATTTGATGATTTTATGAACTCTTGCATGGCCTTGAGAGCCTTGGTGGGACCCAGAGGCATTGCTCTCAGCCTTGGCTTTCCCATTCCTGCTGAAACAGCACTGAAAAATGTCGACATAATGTTGAATCATCCTGCCTTGACAGTTCCAGATAAGACCTGCTGATCTTGTTCATTTTACGATGATTTTATTCCCCTTTTTTTCTTCCGCCATCTTTGCCATAGGTTGTGCATTATAAAGGACTACACAGAGGCTAAAATGCACGTCATTTCTAAATTTTCAAAATTAAATGTTTGGATATCCTTTGAAATTCCCATAGTTTGTCCTCATCAGACACAGTTCAGTTCATTTGCCTGCAATTAGAACCAGGGCAGAAAAACAGTAGTTTTTTTCCTTGATGCAAAATACTGGGGAGGGAAAGGGTGACACTGAAAAACCTGAGCTCAGGTTTGGTTTGCACTGGGCTTGGTCTAGCAGCATCTACACATCTGTCTAGTTTTGTTTCCCTGTGTCTTTCTGCTGTGACTTGGTTCCAGTTCCCTGGAGACCCTGATAGCCTGTGAAGTCCTCCTGTTCCTCTGGATTTTTCTTGCCAGCCTCTAGCACATCCTCTGTCAAGCTAACACACAGCTCAGCCTCGTGAGTCTGAGCAAGAACACAAAAAGTGCTGTGCATGGAGGCATGATGCCAAGAACATGCTTGATGAAGGCCATTTTCCAGGCATGGGCAATGTGATTCAGTGAGCTGGAGGCAGAGATGCAGAATGTACCCTCCCAGCCAATGCTGCCATGCAGGACACCCTGGATGTTGTGTTTGCTCTCTTCCAGCCAGGCCAGGTCCTTGCATGTCTGCCAAAACAACAGCTTGAAGCCAGATGTGTGAAAGATAGCTAGCACCTAGCTCCTACCAGGGCTTAAACACCCATGGGTTTTATAGCCTATATAGGAATGATGTTCCTGAACATCTTTGTGGACCTAAATCTTGTTTCCAGAACACGAAGCACATAACAGATGTGAGAGGCACCAAGGATGATTAGATTTCCATAGCCTCAGAAGCATTCACATGCATTCCTTCTTATACCTACTGTCCATTCATCTGTAAGAAGGAGTTGCCCACCTGTGATCTACAGACCTCAAGAGCTCAAAAAATTCCTATATTCCACCAATATGTCACAAGTCTACATCACCACTCCTGTTTGGAAGAGAAGATGTGCAACACCATGAAGCAGCCAAGTTCCCTATTCTTACTCTATCCAGCTTCATGCCCAATCTCGACGAGTTGCCCACCTTCACCTCCGCAACATTCAACACTTCTGCTTGGGGTCAGCTCCATCCCACAGGGCTACCGAAGGGAAAGACACAAGCCTTTTCCAAGGGGAAAGCCTGAGACTGTGAGAAAACAAAGTCCAGATAGGAGAGGGATGATAAAGAAAACCTAGATGGGATTGGCCACATTCTTGGTCCTTGACCAAGAGAAGTGATGAAGGTTTACCCAGTGCCACCTGTCCAGTCCTACAGATTAGGGTTGGGTTGGCCTTTAGCTTCTCTGCAGGATTAATTTGACTACCCATCCCTGAGTTTGTTGAGGTCCCACTCTGCTGCCGGTACAGGGTCCACAGGTCACTCAGTCATCCACAGGCTTCTCTGGGCCAGTAGCTCATCAGCTGTCCAGGGTCACCACCAGCCACCATGGTTCCTCGGTGTCAATACCAGCAAGCCTGTGTGGGGCTCAGAATCACAGAATGGCAAGGGTTGGAAGGGACCTTGGGAGATCATCCAGTCCAACCCTCCTGCTAGAGCAGGTTGCACAGTTTCTTGGTCCCTGAGCACTTGAACCCACAGCTGTGAGTTCAGCACCCTGGATCTTCATACAGGACTTGAGGAGATGTCCATTTACCTCTGAGAATGACTCCACATTTGCATAGGTCTGAACTTGGGAAAAAGACTTCTACAAGGCTAACCAAAAGGGGGTGTGGGGTGGGGTGGAAAACCTGCAATTCTCTTGCAGCTCTCTCTATCTCAATAAAAAAGCAAGACCATTTCCTACTGCGTGCTATTGGGGAACCATGTGAGTTCATGAGACTTCAGGGGAACTCACAGCCCTTATAGCCAGGTGGTGGTGGCAGGTAGCTCCTCCATGGGACCTCTTTTGGTGTGTGTGAGGAAATGTGCTACTTAGTTGGGTTTGCCAGTACAAGAACTGTGGAAGGCACATGGGGGTGGGAACCTGGAGGTGGAAGCAGATTGTTCTGTCCTGATTGCCATTTCAGGATGTTTGAGGGCGATTTTGGTAGGATGGCTCCCTGGGCATGGCACTGCTTGTGGGAGAGGGCTGAGAAAAGAGATTTCCTCCTTTTTCGGGGATATTACATCGTGTCAATGACCAAGTTACATTTTAGCAAAAGAGGATCTATCACCACGCAGCGGAGGGACAAAGCTGGGACAGGAGACACTGGTCACAATCCCCCCCCCCCCCCCCAAGCAGTTCTGGGTACCGCTAGAGTAGGGAGCAGGACATCAGTGAAACCTCGCTATTGCAATACCTGTGCAGCCCAGCACCTCCTAATGTGAGCAATACCATTCCCAACTCCTACAGGCAGTAAATTACTTAATAATTTAATACTGTGCTCTAGACTAGAGGTAAATACATTTTGGTGGAGGAGTGGAGGTAAACGCGTTTCAGCGGTGGAGTACATCTGATGCATACTGAAGTTACCACACTGAAGCAGAAGCCAGAAGGGCGTTTCCATAGAGCGTGGTGAGAGGGATACGGTCACAGGGATGTGGTCATTACTGCAGATTTGGGGTTGGAATTGTCAGTGTCAGGACGGGATGTCATCCAGAGGGACCTGGACAGGCTGGAGAGGTGGGCCTGTGTGAACCTCATGAGGTTCAACAAGGCCAAGTGCAAGGTCCTGCACCTGGGTCGGGGTAACCCCCAGTATCAATACAGGCTGGGGGGTGAAGGGATCGAGAGCAGCCCTGCCGAGAGGGACTTGGGGGTGCTGGTGGATGAAAATCTGGACATGAGCCGGCAATGTGCCCTGGCAGCCCAGAAGGCCAACCGTACTCTGGGCTGCATCAGGAGGAGCGTGGCCAGCAGGTCGAGGGAGGGGATTCTGCCCCTCTGCTCTGCTCTGGTGAGACCTCACCTGGAGCCCTGCGTCCAGCTCTGGAGCCCTCAGCACAAGAAGGACATGGACCTGTTGGAGTGGGTCCAGAAGAGGGCTACTAAAATGCTCCGAGGGCTGGAGCACCTCTGCTATGAGGACAGGCTGAGAGAGTTGGGGTTGTTCAGTCTAGAGAAAAGAAGGCTGCGGGGAGACCTTCAATACTTCAAGGGGACCTATAGGAAAGATGGGGAAAATCTTTTTAGCAGGGCCAGCTGTGTTAGGACAAGGGGTAATGGTTTTAAACTAAATCAGGGTAGGTTTAGGCTAGATATAAGTAAGAAATTCTTTACAATGAGGGTGGTAAACCACTGGAACAGGTTGCCCAGAGAGGTAGTGGAGGCCCCATCCCTGGAAACATTCAAGGCCAGGTTGGATGGGGCTCTGAGCAGCCTGATCTGGTTAGCAGTGTCCCTGCTGACTGCAGGGGGGTTGGACTCGATGACCTCTAGTGGTCCCTTCCAACCCAAAACATTCTATGATTCGATGATTCTATGCTTTAGAGGGAACCCAGGAAGGCGCCAGCGATGTTTTGAATTCTGTCTGCGGGGCTGGGATTTGTACAGCTGAACAAGCTTTCATGTGATGTTTTCTGAGGCAATAGATGTGGAAGCCCAAAGTGCCACTATTACAAAACTCCAGTCCAAGCAGAGGCACATTTTAAATAAGCAATAAAGATGCAAGAGCAAGTCAGAACCAAATAGCAGTTCCACTGAAAGATCACAAAGCCATGACCAGGCACAACCCGATTTTTTATGCATGTTAAAGTAATTGGAAAGTCGCCGTGTATTTGTTCCTCATCTTATTAAAGGACCTGCTGCTATGAGGACACGTGGGGTCATTTTTTGATGTTGCTAGGACTCTGCAGAATTTCTTGGCTGGCTTCCACACTGTGCCAGTAAACAGTTACCTGCTTGCTTACTGGAAAAGCAAGGATTTCAGACCTCCTTTAGAAGATGATTTAATCTCCTTACACATCATTTTGCGCTTGGATAAGCAGGTCAGAAGCCAAGGCTTGAACCAACAACAGGGTCTGCTGTCACGTTACCGTCTGCCTCGGCCAGCGCTGGTATGCAGGAACAAGGAAACGACGGCGTGCACACACACGGCTGAGTCTCTGCGGCTTGAGGACGCTTCCTCATGCCTGATGTGTGCATGCCATATTAGCAAAATGTGAAAATTTGACTCAGCTTGGCCTACGCTGAACACGAGTCGGAGGCCTAGCAAGTAAACAAGCCCATAAGTCATTCTCCAGTCGAGCTGCCAAGAGGTTCTTCAATACCCGGGCAGGATTCAATGGGTGCCACACTGCCAGGCTGCGTCCGCTAATAAAGACAAATCATCGCAGTTGAGCTCTCCTTGGGTTCATCTCGGCGTACATGGAGAGCTAATCCTGCAGACTAGTTCTCAGCTGGCCCAGCTGCAGGAGCAAGAAAGGGAAGGTCATTTTAGAAAAAGCAGCACAATTTTGCCTTGCTCAGCCTGCGGTCGCTCACGAGGCAGAATTGCACCATCTCACCGTGACCCCAGTGGGTTACACCAGTGACACAGACATGCCACGCAACGTCCATCACGCTTCAGGAAGCTGCTGGTACTTCCATTTAGTCCCCCAAACCGACTTTTGCTGAGCACTGTGTGGTGCCTGGTTGAGTCACCACCCGCTGGGTAAGCGTACAGATATCTCTGAAGTCAATCATTGCTTCTGAGTTAGTAACTCAAACCCCATCCTTTCTCAGCTGGGCAGCTCTTTGCCTCTGCAAGGATAAGAGAAATCAGGTCTGTGTAAGAAGTGAAATCTAGAACCAGGAGGATGAAATTATGTTTTTCCCCATTGCTAAGCTGGCTCTGACCCATCACCATTTTCCAGCTCAGTCCCTATGTGAAAAGCCGACGGGGCATCACAGTTAACCCAGCTGCCATCAATCCTTGGCTGGGAGCTGCAGGAGTCAATACAGTTGGGAAAATGTGGGATTTTTTTTTGGTGAATGCTTTTCCCATACCTGCCATCCTGCATAGCACCTGCACATCACATGTGTGTTGTTTGCTTGACCATGGACGGGTCATGGTACATAACACCGCTTGCAGCAAGAGCAGGGGCAGGAGGAAAACGACATAAGGAGGGTAGAAAGGCTGATGGTGAAGAAAAGAAAAATATGAAAGAAACTATGAAAGACAGGAGAAATAGAAGAGAACCTCTGTAGAAAGCTACAGCAGAACTCAGCAAGACGATGGCACGTCTCCCTCTGGGTTCATTAACCACTAATAGGATTTATGAGAAGAATTTGCCACACTCTTAGGAGTATTTAGAAAAGTTAAAAAATAATCTGGAAAGAATCTTACGCTCTACAAACATCTATCCTTTCTAATGAACACTTTATGCTTATTAAGAGTGGAGGATGTAAAAGGAGCCAAGTGGAAGTCAAGCAGGGTCCAGTTTGAGATGAAGCCCCTGAGGTATGCAAGAACCTGGAGTCCTTGGCTCACACAAGTATTTAGGGCTGTTACGAGGTGCTCTGAGCATCTTGCCTGGCCACCACTCAGTGGCTCTTGATGTCCCACATGTTGCACCTGGAACCTATATCTGTGTCTCCGATGCCCATGAGCACCTCAGTGATGCCTGAGGCCTTCAGTGAAGCAAAGCAATGGAGCTTCCATGGGCACCCATTGGTATGGGTGCTGCAAATTAGGGGCCAGGCTCAAGGGCAAGAGAGGTCACATCCAGTTTCAGGGGATGGCATGACCTGAATGGACCAAAATCATCCAGCGTAGCAGGGACACTCCAAAATTGATGCTGGGGACCCAGGAGATGCTTGCCCCTGCTTGGAGAGAGAAACGCCAGGCAATGACCTACTCAAAAGCAACCGTGCCACCAAAGCAAGAACTGGGGACACTGAGGTGACTTCTGTTGCACCCCTCACTTCCCCACAGAGCTGAGCTTCTGGAGGTCATCTTAATTTCTTCTGGGCTTTAGGAAGCCTAGAGGCAAACCAGTAAGTAATGCCTTAGCCATTTTCGATGCCCTGAGCAGAACCACCCTGATAATCCCCAGCTTTCAACACAAGGTGGCAGGCTGTCCCCAAGATGGGGAGCAGCCAGGGCGGTCGAAGTGGCCAGAAATGGTCCCTTGTCACCGCAGAAAGGAAAATGCTGCTCCTTCTTGTCACCTCTTGGAGGAGGGAGGAAGGGTGCAAGGTTTCTGTGGGACTTGCAGTGATTTGGGGAGAGCCGTGTGTGGTGAATGAAGGCTCATTGCTATGAAAGGCTTCCTCTGAGCCTTTCATCCAAACCTTCCTACCAGCTTGGGAGGATGGTGACTGAGGGGTGCCCCCCGTCTGGTTGTGGTAACAGTGGGGTGCTGCTGTGGATGCCTCTCCTCTGCCTGGACATTCAGTGCTGGTGGCACCCTCAGAGCATCCCATTTAGTGGTTTGGCTACCAGGATTTGGGGCCAGGCTGTAGATGGCACAGCTTGAGGGCTGTTTCCCATCCTTTGGACCTGCATCACCCATATGGACTTTTCTGGTGAGCACCGGGCTGTGTCTAAGTCTGGTTACCTCACTAGGCCTGATCCTGACCCTGACCTGCAGGCTGACTTTTCAGACTGACCTCGGACCTGCCTCACCACAGAAAAACAGAGTCATAGAATCATTTAGGTTGGAAAAGACCTTTAAGATCATCAAGTCCAACCGTTACCCTAACACTGCCATCCCAGCACTAAACCATGTCCCTAAGCACCTCATCTACTCTTCTTTTAAATACCTCCAGGGATGGGGACTCCACCATTCCCCTGGGCAGCCTGTTCCAGTGCCTGACAACCCTTTTGGTGAAGAATTTTTTCCTAATGTCCAGCCTAAACCTGCCCTGGCACAACCTGAGGCCATTTCCCCTCATCCTGTCGCCCATTACCAGGGAGAAGAGACCAACCCCCACCTCACTACACCCTCCTTTCAGGTAGGTGTAGAGGGCAATAAGGTCTCCCCTCAGTCTCATTTTTAAACACCAACTCAACTTGCCTGAGGACCTGGACCCTTGATTGAACCAGGCCACCATCTCCAGACCTGCAGCAAACCTGCACCAGCCATTTTGGTAGGGAGAAATGAGAGTTAGGGAGGTGCCTTTGAAGGCCTCGGGCCAGTGCGGACATAGTGCTGGCCCAACTACCCAGGATTACCCCAGGGGTTCACATCCCTATGGGTATGGGGGGCTGCCAGGGGCACCGAACTGCTCCTCTCCATCCACTGATGAAGGAAGGTGGGTCCCACATGGAGCACAGAGCTCCCTGCAGAGCAGAAGCTCTGCTCATGGGGCTCCTTGCCCTGAAGTTTATTTATAGGGCAACTTAGATTATATTGCAAGGAGTGACTAAGCATGGTGGGACCGTGGAAGGAGCAGTCTAATCCACTGAGTCTCACGTCCGCAGGAGCTATTGGCGCTTGGTGACTGACGTGCTACTTTTGACACTGAAGCCTGAACACGCCGCACTAATGGCTTGATGCTCTGCCTTTCCCCTCACCCAGCTGAGAGCATCCCTAGTTCATTAAGCCAATTTGCATACAGCTCTATATGAAGTCATTAAGAAGTGCCAGATGCAAGAGTGAAACTGGATGAAAGCTTCACCGGCGGGAACAATCAAAGGAAATCCCAGTGCTCAAGCTCCGGTTTGCCTCAACAGAGGGGAATTCAATTAAGGACTGATTTGATTTCTGTGGCTCAGAGAAAAGCCAGCTGACTGGATGTTGGACATATTTTTGGCCCTGAATCAGCCATAAATACCAAGGATTGTTTTAAGCAGACTGGAACAAACATGCTGGACCAAGCCCATCTCCGGCTGCCAGCTGCAGAACCAGGGTGGGCGGCGGAGGAGGCAGAATTGCCCCTTGCTGATGGAGAGCTGATGTGTAACTGCTCGCAGGGGTTGCCTTCTCCACACACCTCTCCCTAGGAGGAGACCCTGCGGATTTCGGCTGTGCTGGTTCTGTTCTTCCCTCCCGTGCAGCTTGCTCATGCCCCGCAGCCACCGCACGCTGCGTTAGTCCTCAGAGACCTGCACAGTTCGTTCGTTGCACTAGAAATGCACCTTCTCACTTCAAGAACTTTTGATCTCGCAGTTGCCTCCCTGGGGACACTGAGATAAGGACAGTAACCAGTTATGATCAAGTTTTGCAGAAGTGATTAGGTATCCTGTGTTATTCATTGTCTTCCTGCTATCGTTTTCTTTTCTTCCTTTGAACCCCCCCTCCCCTTGGTTAAATCAACTGATTCGTCCTTCGCCAATGCATCAGACAAGCAGTGCCCAGTTTATTTTGCTTCTCCCAGGTTTCTGGCTGGGGGGACTCAAGGTTTATTAATGATCCCCCACATCTGAGCCCCCCTCTGGTGGGTATCTATTAAATCCTATTAACTGCTGGCTGCCCTAAAGCCTGGGGGAACTCACCCTCCCTGTGAGCGCACAGAGAATTTTAGCTCTTGCATGCCAAGGGCTGCTGCACTAATAAAATTAATGAGAACCTTGTTCCCTGAACACAAGGGCCCATGCGCAGCTGTGCCGCTGCATAAACATGGGCCAGCTCGTGTGGCTCCCACGGGGCCCTTGTCTGTCCCCAGGGTCCCTCTGTGCCCAAAGGTGCTCGTGGACTTGCAACACCAGGCAAACTCCAGCTCCTGCTCACGTTGGGAGTAGAAAAGCTGCACTGAGCTGCCCGCAACTCCCCAGGAGCTACGTCCACGGAGCAGGATGAGGCCTGGAGGCACAACTGGAGCTGCTGCTTGGCTGCTGCAAAAAGCGTGGGGCAAACAGAGCAGCCCAGGGTAGCAGGGAAAAACCACTGCTCAAAGACTAGCATGAACAAGGTGTTCATTAATTCCCTTCATACTTCATGTAAGTATTTTTAAGGCTCTACAGAGGGATCAAGACTCTACAGAGGGACCTGGACAGGCTGGATCAATGGGCTGTGGCCAATTGTATGAGGTTCAACAAGGCCAAGTGCCGGGTCCTGCACTTCAGTCACAACAACCCCATGCAATACTATGGGCTCAGGGAAGAGTGGCTGGAAAGCTGCCCAGCAGAAAAGGACCTCGGAGTATTGGTCAACAGCTGACTGAATACGAGCCAGCAGTGTGCCCAGGTGGCCAAGAAGGCCAACAGCATCCTGGCATGTATCAGGAATAGTGTGGCCAGCAGGAGCATCACCCTGTACTTGGCATTGGTGAGGCTGCACCTCGAATGCTGCGTTCAGTTTTGGGCCCCACACTCCAAGAAGGACATGGAAGTGCTGGGGCGTGTCCAGAGAAGGGCAAGGAAGCTGCTGAAGGGTCTGGAGCACAAGTCCTATGAGGAGCGGTTGAGGGAGCTGGGGTGTTTAGCCTGGAGAAGAGGAGGCTGAGGGGAGACCTTAGTGCCCTCTACAACTGCCTGAAAGAAGGTTGTGGCAAGGTGGTGTTGGTAATTCTCCCAAGTAATGGGTGATAGAATGAGAAGAAATGACCTCAAGTTGCACCAGGGGAGGGTTAGGCTGGACATTAGGAAAAATTTCTTCACTAAAAGAGTTATCAGACACTGGAATGGGATACCCAGGGAAGTGGTAGATTCCCCGTCCCTGGAGGTATATAAAAGATAGGTAGACGAGCTGCTTAGGGACATGGTTTAGTAGTGGACAGGTATGGTTGGACTTGATGACCTTAAAGGTCTTTTCCAACCAAATGATTCTATGATTCTACATTCTATGGTTCTGTGTAGGCATGGGTATTTAACAGATGCTCCTTCTCAAAAGAAAATCCATTTGCAGTACAAAGCAGTCCATTGGGCTGACAACAGAGAGCATTTTTTCATTTGGTCAGGGAGCAAAATGGAAATGCATAGCCCCAAAAGGAAGCAATGAGCTGCTTTGAAAGGATTTGTCCTTCACGTATTAAGACAGTCATTGGTGCTGTGCCTGAGATCACATGAGAAGTGTCTATGCGAGCCTCTTGCTTGACTGCATAAAACGAGGACTTCTTGGTAGGACTGAGCAAAAATTCCTCTCTAAATAATGTATTTAACTGGGGACGATACAAATTTTCTGCTGAAACCGCTCAAATGGGAAAATCCCTATGGGTGAGTTCACCTGACTTCTTTCCTCTCCTCTATGTGATACATGAGGGCTTGAAGCAAGCTGATCATCTCCTCCCCTCTCGCTCTTAGCCATGTCCCCTCCTTCTCCCTTGCCCTGTGGCATCTCGAGTGCTCAGCCAGTTCCTCCATCAGCTGCTTTGCTTCACCCCACTACGCTGGCCGCAAACCAGCCCAGCAAACATCCACGAGGATTCCTGCCAGCCCAGTGAGCTGAATCTGCTGCCCCAGCAAGGCACCCGCCGGGAGGCAGGGAAGGGGAGGAGGTGGCAGCAAAAGCTGCCGTGGTAGGGCAGCTCAGCTGGAGCATGCCAGCTAAAGGTTACTCTTAGAACTGGGGAGAAGTTCCAGGCAGCACCGAGAGGTGATCGTGTTGTTTGGAAAAGCTATGTCCCCCAAAGGCTTTGAATAGTGCCGACAGCTTAGCACTCCGTGTCTTCGTTACCTCAATTAGAAAAGACGCCAAAGGCTGGCTGGAGTTGCCTAGGCAAATTCTGAGTAATTGTAACATAGAAGTGGACAGACAGGCTGTCGCTAGCCAGTTACAGCAAAAGCTAAGCCTATCTTTTTCAATAGTTGGCAAAGACTGCATTTAATACTGTGGCAGATGCCCCCTCCTAAGTAAATATTGCATTCTTGGAACCATTTCCCTTCAAAATGCGCAGGCTGGATGAAAGGCTTTCCTGGCTCTCCCAACCACATAAAAAGGCAAGATTTATTTTCTTGCTGGACTGAGCAATGCTGGTGGACAGCCATACCTCAGGTTTCCTTCCTGCGTCTATCATGTCTGCTTATCAGAAGGTATCACCTGTTTACTCAAGATAAGACAAACAGAGCTTGCTCGTCTGAGGCCTCTTGGAGAGACATCCTACGAGCATCCTTTGTAGTCTGAACTGGACAACCTGTAACTGGCAGCCCCACGAGCACACAGCTCAGTCTGGTCAGATTTGCCAGTGTTTTGAGCTAGATCAATGCGTGTTTTTAAGCAGAACCAATGTGAAATCCGGGCTGTGCTCCACAGGGAGCATCTGACCAACTGTAAAGCTTTGAAAAAGAAGGAGAAAGGAAAAGCTGCTCTTCCCAGGAAGCAGTGGGGGCTGGCGTCTCTCCCATCTGACCTTGATTTTTGGCCATAGGAATGGACATTGTGGCTATGGGTACACAGATCGGTGTTGTCCCATGGCGCCTTGCAGTGGGATGGGAATAAATGGGTACACGCGGGCTGGTTGTGGTGTGCGGTCCTTGGCAGGACTCAAACCTGCCAGCAGTGAGCAGCTCTGGTCTGTGCTGGCTAGTGGGAGGGGGAATGATGTTTTTCTTTTGGGACACATCCTGCATCAGTGGAGAGAGGTCCCACTGCAACCACAGCCTGCCCATCTACCCCAGGAGCACAAGCTCTGTGCAATCAGTGGGGCCAGAGGGATGCGTTTAATGAAGTCTGTGCCCAAGGCACTTGCCCATGCAGCTCCCATGGTGGTGCCTATGCACCAGCAGCCTCCATCAAATATATCAATAGCACTACCTCATATTGTCCCCTGCCTCATGGTGCTGGGACCATGAGGATGGCAGATTTGGATGAGCCAGCAGTGTGCTGAGCCAGCTACTGTGCAAGGGATCTGGAGAAAGGAGAGAAAACAGGGGATGTGCCACATCCATCCAACGAAGTCCCCCTGCACCGCAGCTCTTTCACCTGCTGCCAGCAGCACTGTCTCACCCCCCGGAGATCCCTCTGAGGTGTGTCTGGTGACAGCACGTATCCCTCTGCATTCCTCGCTGGGGTTAGGATAGGACCAGCGCTTTCCAAGTGTGGACTAGTCCAAGAAATTTATCTTGCCAGCTTCCCTTTCGTAACAGGAAGCATAGTGGGCAAATAATGGCAGGAAATTTACAGCTGACCCAGGCAAAGGTAGAAGATTTGCTCTGGATCAGCCTTGCGTGAAGATGGGAATAAGGAGAGAAGCCAGTGCTGAAAGCTTGTTGGTCAACTTCATGGACTTTTTTTTTTTTAACTGTGAAATGATATTTTGTCACTAATGGAAAGTTTTGTGGAAAGGTTTCTGACTCCACAAAACTGCATGAAACACTGACAGGGTTATGTGTGCTAGAAGCCAGCCTGCTTTCCCATTGCCTATGAGCCCTAGCCACCATCAGTGATGCCTCCAGAGAAACTGCCCAGCAGAGCTTTTCCATGCTGAGAGTCCTAGGGTGTCTCAGACTCCTGCAGCCGAGGCATCTTAGACACCTGGGATGCACACCTTGGATACCTGGGATACTCAACAAGCAACAGGAACTATTTCTGGGCTTCGTGGAAGGTTCTCAACACCTTGGCCCAGGCCAATTTTCTCCCAGTGCTCAAGTTCTGTAAAACTGATTCAGCTGACAGCTGGCAAAGATGAGAGAAATCACCAACACCCACGGATAAGCCTCTGTTTCAATCCCAGCATCATTTATCAGATAATAAAAATGAAGTATTTTGTTTATTTCAGAATATTTTTTTTCCTATATTTCTTTCTCTTAGAGACCCTATTAGAGATTCTTGTTTAAGGTCCCAGAGCAGGATATACGCCTTACAGTACATGATGAATTTCAGCTGGAGGGAAAGTCCGGCTTTCAAGCACCTCTGATCTCAGCTATCTTCAGCCTCCATTCCCCAGCCCCTTGGACAGATTGGACACTCTAAAAGTTGGACTGGGGGAGAGCCTGCGATGCATCAGCCTTTCTGCAAAGATCAGCTTGTTCAGTGACCTGGGACTTGAGGAGGAAGCGTCCCAGAGGAGGGGCTCCACCTGTCAGACCACAGGTCTTGGTCCTCCTCTCCATCTGCCCTTGCAAACGGAGGGTTTACATTGGTGCCAATGAAGTTACATTGGCACAGATCTGGTGTGGGAGGAAATTCAAACTGAATATTTGCTGTCCTTTCTGTTCAGCTGGGACCAGTGAGAAGGTCAAGCCCATGCCCAACATCAGCTGAGCTTGCTGAATGCCCACTTTAATCTAAGATGAGGGTTTATTTTCATGTACACAGTCCACTGTTGATATTTCTTCTCTGTTTTTGTGCTAACCATTGAGAAAGAATCACCTTTGTGCTGCACTAATAAAAGGGCCAGGTGTGCTGGTTAATAAATAAACAAACCTTTTTAATCCATAAATGGCATTTTCAGGATGCCTTAACCTGATAGTTTGGTATTACCCTGTCCCGTGTTCCCCTTTCCCTCTTGGAGGGTTTTTGGGATGTGCAGCAACAGTTTTCTCTCCAGATCTGTTCTACAGGTGATATGTCCGTACCGGGCCACAAGCCCACAGGCTCTCCAGTCATTTCTAGAGGTGAGATCTGAAAGGCCGTTGGGAGAAAAGTCTGGAAGAAATCAGAAAGTGCACACACAGCCCAAGATCTTTGACTTGTCCAGAGGCAGCCTGTAATCCTCATAAATGCCTCTCTACGTGGCTGATGTCCGGACCCAGCCAGGCTGAGCTCCTCAGGAAGGGACTCTCAGAAACCTGCAAAGCTGAGCATGGATCTACCCAGATAAATACTGAGCAGGCAGAGGTATCTACAGGCTTAGGCAATGGCTGATCAGGACTTTCAGAGTATGTAAGAGGGGTATTGGTAATAGACACAGAATTTGGCACCTGAAGTGGCAATTAAGAACTCACATCCCTACAGGTGCTTACTTTTGGCTAGGGAGTTGTCTACTTTGAAGAGCACAGGGACCCTCCAGCAAAAACTGTTAATAGACACAGCACCTCACGCCCATACCTGTTTTGCTTCAGAAATACCAATACGATGCAGTCTCAACACATCCAGGAGATGTGAATGACACGCTGTGGCTTATCTCACCCAAACCCTTTCGGTTTCAGGCTGCAGTTGCTCAGCAACTCCTGCATCAGCTCTGCATGGGTGGCAAAGGTGCCAAGCTTAGCCTAAGGCATCTGACCAGTATGGCTGCATACCACAGAGGCATTTCTGGTGTTGGCAAATGAGAGAGCTCAGGGCCTGTCCTGGTTTTGGCTGGGATAGAGTTAATTTTCTTCCTAGCAGCTGGCATAGTGCTGTGTTTTGGATTTAGCATGAGAAGAATGTTGATAACACCCTGACGGTTTAGTTGTTGCTGAGCAGTGCTTACACCAGTCAAGGACTTTTCAGCTTCCCCTGCTCTGCAAGGTGCACAAGAAGCCGGGAGGGGGCACAGCCAGGACAGCTGACCCCAACTGGCCAAAGGGCCATTCCAGACCATGTGAGGTCATGCTCAGTAGATGAACTGGGGGGAGTTGGCCAGGGGGCAGTGACCGCTGCTCAGGAATGGGCCGGGCATCGGTCGGTGGGTCGTGAGCAGTTGCATCACTTGTCTTCCTGTGTTTTGTTTCTCTCTCTTGTGTTTTCCTGTACAATTTTATTATTATTATTGTCATTATTATTATTATTTATTATATTTCAATCATTAAACTGTTCTTATCTCAAACCACGTGTTTTCTTACTGTTGCTCTTCCGATTCTCTCCCCATCCCGCAGGGGAAGGGGGCAGGGTGAGCGAGCAACTGGGTGGTGCTTGGTTGCTGACTGGGGATAAACCGCAACAGGGGCCAAACAAAAGCCGTACTTTGGTCTCAGATCTGGGGAACTGAGTTTCAAATCAAGGTTGTGTCTGGCATTTGACCCCTTTGGCATCTACCCCTTTGGCCTCTAACACTGAGGCGAGTATTTTCCTTGTTAAGAAATTTTTTTTTTTTGGCTGCTCAGATCTGTCTTTCTCTATTGTCTCTCTCCTTTGTTTTTTTCTTTCTACAGAAAGCACAGCAAACTGAAGCCATTAGCACAACCAAGGCCCCCAACCAGGGGAAAAGCTTCTAAGTGAGGCTGCTGTGAGAAGGAGCAGCATCTAGCAAGGCATAAGAGATTTTGTACTCAAATACCACCCTATTCTACAGCATTTCACTCTTGCTTCAGCTGGATCTGAGTCTCAAGGCAATAAGTCACCCTCATGTGTCATGGCAAGCCTGGACATTGAACTGATGGCAAAGTATTATGGTCAGAGCAGATGCTCAGAAGTGAGGTGTTGCCTCTTTCTTCTCACTGGGTCTAGGCATCTTTGAGTTTTGCAATATAACTGCATCTCTACATGCTGAAATACTCCCAGTAGTCATTCCCTAGAGGTTCAGATGTCTAAGGGCAAGTGTCATGGCCCTGAGAGCACTGACAGGCTTTGCAAGCTCTTTCCTCCTCTCTTTGAGGCTTGCTTGCCTCTACTCAAGGTCAATTTTGCAAGGGTGCAGCTGTGTAAGCAGGCATCAGACTTCTGGGAAGTCAGCTAAGGCGTGAGACCAAGCTAGGAAATGTCTCACTGGGGACCTCACCTTGGCTTAGGAGCTACATTTATGTTTTGCCCTTGGCCCTTGGCCAAGCCACATTGTGCATCTGTGTGTGCCCAGCTTTGTACCTTGCTAATCCCAAGACCAACTTGCTGATGTGACCTCCAGGCTTCACTTTAGACCTGCTCCTTTGTTATGGGCTCATTTGGGGATGGGACTGTGGCTGAACCTGGTCACTGTCACCAGACCTGCTCTGCTTTCCTTGTTCAGGTGCCACAGGACTGTGCCCATCAGTGAGGGCACTGCTCTGCCAGCTGCTGTCTCCTGCCATGCAGAGCAGACAGCTTCTTCTGCTCCCTGGCACTGGGTCTCTCCTTCCCCTGTGGGTTAAGCATCCACCCAGGCCGTTGTAAGCCAAGTGCTAGGTCCCTCAGCAGGTGCCTTTCCATCGGTTTTCTTGGGAATTTGTCAGTCCTTGTAAACATGCTATTGCAAGTCAACCATAAGTTGTGCTGGAGACTTCCATGCCAATGGAAAGCACTTGAAGGTTCAGGGTAATGTGTCATCCAGCATTTGGAATATTTGCTGGTTGTTCTGATCTGCAAGACAATTCAGTTCCATATGGCCCATCTATCTTGAGTAAAAAGTAACTAATGGACTGATGAACATCACAGATCAGGCACAAAGCAAAGGCACTTGGAGGAAGTTTAACCAACCACCGCAAGAAACTGATAGTGTAAAAATTATGCCAGGTGGAGGATGAGAGTGGGATGCTTTTGGGAGGGGAAGGGGTGACATTTGTTGGCACTCCCCTGATAAGCAACTAAATTGTGCCAGGTTCCTTCCATTCTACCCAGAAAACAAACTGCACCCTACCTTAATGCTGTTACAGGGCAGAGTTTCCCCATTTCACGAGGCTATAAGCAAACAAGGAAGTCTCTGTTAGAAGATGGGAATTCTGGTAAACCACCTCTCCCCTTCCAGTAAGCCTGACAAAAGCCTGCTTAAGTGCTCTGGAGCCAGGGTGCCTTTCCCCATGCTCTGGCTCTGGGCTCATCGCTGTCTCTCACATCCAGG
Organism: Butorides virescens; assembly: GCA_017310255.1. Lineage (NCBI taxonomy): Eukaryota > Metazoa > Chordata > Aves > Pelecaniformes > Ardeidae > Butorides > Butorides virescens. The sequence continues at coordinate 69,616 of JADKXX010002728.1, forward strand.
ACACTGGCCTGGGCTTCTCTCTTCAGAGTCCTTAGGTTGCAGGAGCATTTGGGACTCTTCAGCAACCTCTCAATGGTTTCGGAGATAACTGTAGAAAGATAAAGTTGTCGTATGAACCAGAGAAGTAATGAATGTTTTCCCCAGCTTTATATTCAACACCTTCTACTGCAGTATCATGGAGTCCCACTATATTCCCTATAAAACCATAGCAATACTGAAGCCACCACACCTGCCCTAGACCTCTCTGTAGTCCTGTGTCCTCTCTGTGCCTCTGTTCCCAACTTTCTCCTGTATTTCCAACAGACCTATCCCTTACCTCCCCACAGTGCCCCCCCCTCCCCCCTTCATTTCTATACTCTCCCTCCCTTCCTCATACCATTAGTCTACTCATGTGTCTCCTGCGTGGCTCAGCCTGGCTACTGGCCTGTGTTGTGGTTTAACCCCAACTGGCAACCGAGCCCCACGCAGCCGCTCGCTCACTCCCCCCCAGTGGGATGGGGGAGAGAATCCGAAGGGTAAAGGTGAGAAAACTCATGGGCTGAGATAAAGACAGCTTAATAGATAAAACAAAAACCATCGTGCAAGCAAAGCAAAACAAGGAATTCATTCGCCACTTTCCATCAGCAGGTGGGTGCTCAGCCATCTCCAGGAAAGCAGGGCTCCATCACACCTAAGGGTGACTTGGGAAGACAAACAGTGTCACTCTGAACATCCTTGCCTTTCCTTCTTCTTCCCCCAGCTCTATATGCTGAGCATGATGTCATACGGTGTGGGATATCCCTGGGGTCAGTTGGGGTCAGCTGTCCTGGCTGTGCCCCCTCCCAGCTTCTTGTGCCCCCCCAGCCTCCTCGATGGTGGTGTGGGGTGAGGAGCAGAAAAGGCCCTGACTCTGTGTCAGCCCTGCTCAGCAGGAACGAAAACATCCCTGGGTTATCAGCACTGCTTCCAGCACAAATCCAAAACACAGCCCCATACCAGCTACTGTGAAGAAAACTAACTCTACCCCAGCCAAACCCAGCACAGCCTGACAAAAGTCTTCACCATATAGTTGGGAACCACTTAACTGGTGTTTGACTGGCTGGACATCTTTTCCAGCTGCTGAGCAGCCAAACAAAACATACTTGTCCTTTAGGTATTTGTCTTTTAGCCCAGCCTCTGACAGGAAACATAGGTATTTATTAGCATTGAGATTACAAGAAATTACGATATCTCTGTCCTTTGGAGAAACTGTGTGATCGGTCTAAAAGGTGTTGGGGAAGGAATTAACAAGCATTGCAATACAGAAAGCATACTCATGGCTAAAAAAAGAAAAAAAAACCTTCCTCAAATTGGTTTGTTTCTCCCAATACACATGGCGTCGTCTCTTGAAAAGTGCCATGGATATCTGGCCAGGGCAACCTCTGTGCCAACCTCATCTTCTTTTCAACAGCAGAAAGAGTGCTTCTTGCCCCAGAGCAAAAGAGGACAGCAAAGAAGAATTTGATTTAATAAATAAATAGGTCTGAGAGCTGGACCTGTGGGTCAGAGGGAACAGATGATGGGGAAGACCTCTCATTCATGTCTGCAAAGGAGAAAAAAGATCAGATTCACACAGGAAAACTGCCTTTCACAGAGAATGGTACCAAATACAAAGGTTACTGTATAGCCAGAAGCGTCTGTTTTGCCTAGTCATTTTCTATGCAAAAGAGGAAATGGCTTGCTGAATGAATGGACTCTCTCTATATATATATGGGCTCTCTGCAAGCTGGAATTCATAAATCCTTTCTCTATTTAGAATCACAGAATCACTTTGGTCGGAAAAGACCTTTAAGATCATCCAGTCCAACCTTTAACCTAGCCCTGCCATCCCACCACTCAACCATGTCCCTAAGCACCTCATCTGTCCTTCTTTTAAATACCTCCAGGGATGAGGACTTGACCACCTCCCTGGGCAGCCCATTCCAGAGCCTGACAACCCTTACTGTGAAGAAGTTTTTCCTAATGTCTAGCCTAAACCTGCCCTGGCGCAGCTTCAAACCATTCCCCCTCGTCCTATCATCCATTACCAGGGAGAGGAGGCCTTTCTTTGGGCTCGATTACCTCTAGTCGTCCATGTGGTGACTCCACGGATCTCATGGTGGTGTATGACCTTTGCTGTCTCACCCCCGCTGGGGATTTGCAGTGAGCTGATGGACATTTAGGGCAGACGGGTGACTGGGAAGCAGCTGTATGACCAGAATGCTCTTTACCAGTAACCAGCATGATGCATAAACATGTTCTGACCAGGTCGAACGGTCTCTTTTCATTGGAAAGGATATGCAAATCCATGAACTAAATATACATGCAAGCCCCTGACATGTACTTCAGCCAGCACACATTACATGTGAATCAATAGTGGTTGTATAGCCCATATTCTTCCACCTTGGAGCCTCTCACAGATAGCAGATCCCTTTTTCACCTTCATAAGCAAGGAAAACCCTTTGGAGGACCTGCCCAAGGTACTGTACCTTAATATCATATATGACACTTGCTAGCAGAGCAAGGATTTTAAATCCACCTCTTCCTACGTGAGTTTATTATCCTAATGCGTACCTACATAAGGCTTCCTCTCTCTTGTAAATAAATCGAGCACTAAGCAAATAGAGTACTAAGTGCAAGGAGCATGAGAACATAAGAAAAGGCTGTATACATAGAGTCTATCATCTCCCCACTTTTGTGCCTGTCATAGGGACAAGATGAGAAGAAAAGCTCATGGAGCTCCTTCTCTACACCCTCCCCGGTGCCCCAGGAGGAGAATACCATTTTTTGATCATAGTCTAACATATCAACTTCCCCACCATGTTGGACTAATGTGCCACACTGACCAGACTTCAAAAGAAAAGTCTTGGCCCTGAAAGCAATCCCAGCTGGATTCTTCATGTGTTTGAGGTCACTCCCATGCCAAGCCCTCTGCACTACTGGAGCTTTGACTCTTCAAGAACTCCCATTCACACCCTGCCTAAATCCTGCAGGTTCTGCTTGATTCCAGTGCTAGGAGCTATCCTCTTCCCTCCATCCCCACCTGGGTTCTGGCCATCTCACTGATGGCACCACCTGGATGATGACAACCTTTTTCCATCTCCTTCTGCTGGTGTCTGCTCTTGCACACATCATCTCTAGCCTGAGCATTGTCCTAGCTCATCCCTTTGACCCCTCCTTGTGTCCCTGTCCTGTCCCATCTGTGTATCTTCAGCTACTACTTGTCCCGCTTTTTGGAACAGGAACTCTGGGTCTGTACCCCTTCAACACAAAGGTATCCTCCTGGCTGCTGGCCTTCTCTGTATTGTTACTATTACTTCTATTAATAACTTTTATGTGCAGATAGTTATAAAAATAAGTGGGAATTCCAAGCACACTGCATTGTATGGAGTCCTCAAGCCCCATGTTATGTAGAATACAGCTTTGCAGAGCTCTCCACACCCAAACCCCTCAGGTGATCACTTCTGTTTGGTAATGCAGCATTAAAAACCATGTCCTTCATTGTCCATTGTCAGGAGAAAGGATGGGAAAATAGGCCATTGCCTGGAACCGTCCATTTTAAACAGGGCCCCGCTAAGCCAAAGGAAGCTGCCTGAAGTTTCAGAAAGGGATGGGTGGGTTGTGCTTTTTGGGTAGGGACTCAAAAATCCCTGGAGGAATTACTACATGTTTTCTGCCAGGGGAAATCCAACAATCGCATGAACACAAAGGCTTCCAGTCACAGGCATTTTCCACTTCCTTTATTGGTTTTCACAAGCACTCAATGAGTTCTCCATCATTCTGCAGGACTCCCTGCTTTGGCCCAGGTCTCTGCACTGGGATTTTCTATCAGCTATGAAGGCTGCCTGTCATCAATACTGCTTTTAGCACGTGAAGCTTTATATAACCCCAGACAAAACAGGTTAAAACCACAGTCCGCTAAAGCACCCAGATCCATAATTTAATAAAAAAAGGGCTCCGGGAAGTCTAAAGGCTGAAAGAGCAGGTCCTGCATCAGGGATGTCAAATAGCTGAATCTCTATCTAAGCCCAATAATGAAGAAAACTGAAATACCTCATGCAGGAAAGCAGCCAGCTGCGATATGAATGTGTTAAGCATTAGTCAATGGCACGGAAGTTTGCATGTATCATTGATTGCTGGGATTGTTAAAAATATGGACCTTTGCTTTTAAGTTAAATTTGTCCAGCTTCAGTTTCCCACATTTTCTTTTCCTATGCTTTTCGCTAGAAGATTAAATAGCCATTTAGCATTTTGTGCCTTTTCAACATGATGGTTACATTACACATCATTGTAGCCATCATTCTCCTACGATGAAATTCATACAAGTGTGCTAATTAGCCCAAAAAACCCCCATTAAAAACCCAAGTCACCTAAACTTAAAAGAAACCCATAAAGCTGGGCAATGGCAGCCTACAACTGAAGTACTCCAAATACCTAAAAATATTTTTCTATCACTGCAATAAATTCCTGGTGCTTCAGGAAGAAAGTAATCTTCAGGGGCCTTATTCATGCAGATAAATAGTTTCAGTTGACCACTGGCTGCAGTGAGACAGTCCAGAGCACGTCCCTCCTTTTGATACGAAATCATGCAGTCTTCGGCACTACTGTCAGTTCTAAATATATTACTCAAGTCAGATGTATAATGAGATGTTTCATTACTTCCTTCCTCCTCAGCAGACTACAGCAAAGTGAGTCAGGATTTGCTGTTGTCCCCAGTATGAGCAAAGCTTAATTCTTTGCTCTCTGCTGGGATCACCAGGACAACTGAAATAGCCCTTTGCTGTCCCCATGCACGTTAGAGCATTGCAGCTTACTTGATGGTCATGACGTTCCTTGATGACAGGACAGGCTTGAGAGATACCTGCTGTACCATCCTTCTAGTGACCCCTGGCATTTAATGATTTATGTTGGATATAGTTGTACTGAGATGCTCCAGCCAACTTCAGAGCCCCATAGTGCTCGATGCTGTACAAACTGGTTAAGCTTTGCCATGCAAAGACAGAGCACAAGATATAGAAAAAAAAAAAAAAGATTATAGGACTCTTCTGAAGTCCTGCAAGCCTTTCTTAATCTCTGAAACAGATTAATCCAAACCTAGGCATCGCTTGCATTTACTCGCGCCTGCTCAAGTATTAAGAGTTCAGGCTTTCCTCATTCCCTTCAAAATTTGTATGTCCAGACTAAGCACCGGCGTGCGCTCTGGCAAATCAAAGCATTGTTGGATGATGCTGTTGCTGAATCAGCCTGTCAGCTCTTACCTTGAAGTCCAAAAAGCCATTCCATTTTGCACAATATAATGGCACATTGATTGCAGTGAGGTCTTTCCACAAAGCGCAGTGTTCATCTCACTTTGCCAATAGAGAGAAAAAGCACCTCTAGTCTGAGCCAATTTGGATACTTTCTTCCGAGCTGTTTTAGATATTTATCCAACCATTCTCTAGAGTACCAATTTCTCTTCGGTTCCCAGATGTGGCAGTAGAATCTGCCCCATGCTTTCTTGAAGATTTTAAACCTATCTCTGTGTTCAACAGGAAGAGTTCTGAAACCTTGGAAACTACCGTGAGGGTGGAAACCATCTTCCACTCAACACCAAACCCACCAGCAAACCACAATATAGACTGGAATAGAAGTCAGGAAAACAAGAATGAACAATAAATATACCATGAGCACTTTCAATATACTTTAAAAAATAATCACTAAGGTGCTCTACTTTAAAGAAATAATAATTCAGTCACTCTCATCGAAGTATCTCAGCAGCATTTGCTTTCCTAGATGTCCCAACCATCATATTTTACTCATCCCAGCCAGCAGAAGGAGATAAATGGGAATAAAACTTCCAGCTCTAGCCAGACAAAAGGAAATGAAATGGAAAATTTCACTGAAATGAAGTGACTGCTGCTAGATATAGAGGTCGCTGTTAAATATAAGGAAATACAGATCACACTCATTAATCAAAAGAATGTAAGGATGTGACATACAGCTCCCTCTCTGTCTCTTCCTCTCCCTCTCCCTCTCTGTGCAGTGAGAATGTGGGTGAGGTGTATTCATCAGTGAAATGTTCCAGTGTGCTTTCTTGTTTTTATGGTATGAACTGGATCATGATAGAGTAGCTAAAAAGCGATCCTGAGTGGAGATGCCAAGATACTAAAACAAATTCTTGTTGTGTCCAGAAAGAAGGATGCTATTAGCTGTAGAGACTGGACTACTATATACAATTTTCCATCTCAAGACATCCTCAGAAAGATGGTCCAGATTCACCCCACTCAGACCCTGAAACACAGAGAGGCTGGCTGCCCTTGGCTACTTCTACAGTCAAGAAGGAGAAGGTGATACCTCCAGGATACTCATCACAGACGGATGGCATGTGCCCTGGGCCACCAGATGTGTTCATGCCATGGTGCTGTAGTGCGTTATCTTGCAAGAACATCAGAGATGGTGCAAAGCCAGAAGAGACAAAAGTAAGGTGGTCATTACAGTGTCCTTCATTTTATCAGCATAACTTCTGTACCAGGACCAAGCCCTGGGGGACAATCCTCACCTTCCTGGGGTGCAGTCGTTTGGCTACTGCATGAAAACCCCCCTCTGGGAGCACCAGGGTGAGGCAGCAGGACCTGCACAGCACACTTTGGGCGTTATTCCAGGGACAGTTGTCCTTCTGGATTCATGAGCTTGCCCAGATTTCTTCTGCACCTTGACAAGGTCCCTTGTGCCACAACTGCTTCACTGGGGTGTTGCTGAACACCATCCCCATGTGCAAAGGCTCTCCTGTATTAATTTGCAGAGTATATCTCAGCACCTTGTAGCAAGAAAGGTGCCATAGCTGAAAGTCTGAGAAGCACCTACACAACTTCAGCTCCAGAGCAGTGTGTACAGCGACAGCTGAGGCTCTTAGAGCAGTTTACCCTAGAAAAAAAAAAAAAGAAGTTTCTTTTCCTTCCACACCCTTGATGGCCAAAAAAGTGTTTGCCTCATCTTGAAATTACACTCAGCAGGAGCTCTGAGAGCACCCCTGCCCAAGTGTCCCTTGCATCCACTTCCCCCCCCCCCCCCCCCCCCTGTGGAAAGGGTTTAGAAAATATTTCCCAGGTTCCTTCCTGGCCAGAGGTCATCTCCGTGTTTCGGACCAGCAGGAATCACCGTGTTCTCTGACACAACAAACGGAGAAGGAAGATCTGCCCTGCCCATCCAGCACAGCGCTTCCAGGCTTGTGTTTTTTAGCTGCAACTCCACCCCACGCTGGTGGAGAAGCGATCGGTTCCCACTGATCGCAGGAAAGGGAGGTCACGGGGTTTGCTTGATTAAATCACCACAAGCCAAAAGGTTCTCGCTCGCCTGCTTACTGAAAATTGCTCGCAGGCTCTTTTATTTGTTCCAAAAAGAAAAGCAAACCAAAAAACCAGCCCTGAGCCCAACCACCACCAGCACACAGGGAAAAGCAGGTGTGTCCCGAGCTCCCGTGGAAACAAAGGGCAGGGACCGAGGCAGGAGCTGACACTTGGATGGGAAGCTTCCTTCCCAGCACAGGAGGACAAGTTTGGAAAAGCCACGGACACGACCAGCACTTGTCGTCCTACAGGTACGGATGATGTCTGGGAAATGTAGCAACGGTCTCCTTGCGTAGTTTAACAGTTTGGGGCAGGTGAGGGCAGCTCGGTGGAGTTTTCAGGACCAGATTCTGACATTGCGGCGTAAGCTTTGCCTGACCAGTAAACTTGCTGCATTTTTCTACTGGGAGAGCTGCAATCGATGCGTGTTTCCTTTTGCGGTGATTAGTTGACAGCTTTCTGCAGGATGCTTTTGCCTTTCCAGGGTATGAATTAAGCCATTCACGCTTCTGACAAAGTGCTACTGGCTGTTAGCTTGGCTGGTGAATTTTAATATAGCCTATGATTAATCTAGTTTAAGCTAAAGAGGGATGTGCACAGGACTACGGTACTAATTTGGACTGCAGTTATTGCCTCCTAAGGTGTGCTACAGAATTTCAGAAAGAAACAGGTAGACTACAATAGCATTGGGATTTTTTTTTTCATTTCGTTTTATGCTTTCAGTGGCTGGGACTTGCAATGCAGGTAACAGGCACTGCATTTCTGTCAGCTGTATAAAATAGTATGTTTCTTTTAAGAGCAATCTCTTGAATCCCCCTTCAGTTTTATATTAGGTGATGTTTGCTGGGAGGGGAGAGGGACTTGGGGCACCCATGGCCACAGGTTGAGACATGGCTCTGAATGTCTTTGAGTGTCACATTTATCCGGTTTCCATTCTTTTCCACCTGTGTTTTGAGCTGCTTAAAGAAAGCCAGTTTTAGGGTGTTACGTTGTGGTGCTGCAGTGCTGTTGCCGGAGCTCAGTGCCAGGGGGATTGCAGGGATGCTTTCCGATGTTTTCACCCCCACTGATATTTATAACCCAAAAGTCCTGCTCCATCCAAGCGTCGCTGGTGCAGCAGTATCCACCGGTCGCTTAAATGATCGAGATTCAGAACAAAACACCGCTGTGGTGTGACCTTGTACAACCTGGCTTCTCTCTCCCCCTCAGCGGGGAGGGGATGCTCACCTACATGCAGGAGGAGCTTTCAGATTTGGGGGAGAAAGGTGTAATTGTTTGAATGCTGTAACATTTCAGTGACAGTTTTACAGGAGGCAATGAGCTTCTAAGAGGCAAGGGAATAGCAAGGGGAAGGACGCTGGGAATTTGCAAGCCTGAGGCTCCATTTCTCCTTGCTCCATCACCTGCTGCTGCATGGCGCAAACGGCATTTCTCAACCTAGAAAATTCCTCACCTATTTCTTTCACTTCAACTGTCTTGCAATGTCTGGCAACGTTGCAGAACGAAGTGATACATAAGGAAATTTAGGGGCAAATCTTTAGCATCTGCATAGCAGTGACACTTGACTGAATTCAGTAATGGCTCGGCCAGCTCAGCGGGAACCCGGTGTGAGTATTTGGCATTTGTCATTATTTAACTTCCCCAGATTCCTCTGAGTTTGCCTCCGGTGGTCTAGGTTTAAAAGACAAACAAGCAGAACATACGTAGGCTCTGGGAAGATATCTTTGTCCTAATCGCCTTGATTATTTTTATTTTTTTAACACCTCTTAGACAGGCTTAATAAAGCAGCTTTCCAAAGTCTGAATTGGAGACGTGGGAAATTCCTCAAACTAGGCAGAGCTTCCTCTCATTGTTAAAACACAAAAGGCCAGTACGGCCTTTACTAGAGTTCCTTTTTTAACCCATTCATCCTGATCAAGAAAAACCTCCCTGCTGCTGCTGCTGTTCATGGCTACGACTTGCGGTTTGCCAGAAGAAACAAGGGCTTGCAGTAGGCAGGCATGGATGTGATTTGCATCACCCGCGAGGGCATCGTTAGTTTTGGGGCTATATTTGCACATTGTAACTGAAATGCACTTGCACTTGAAATTATTTGCTGCTGGAATTAATCTCAGCGTTGTGTAAGAGTCATGGCTCTTTAAGACTAAAAGGGATGAATCTGCAGTCAAACCAAACTCCTTTCGGACAATGATTTTCCAGTTTTCCATGAAATGGACTCTTAGGATTGCCATCTCCAAGAGGGGTCCAACTGGGACTGGCGAGCTGATTCACTGTAGCTGCATGGTTACCTGGAGTTTTTTTCTCAAATGATCTGGCATGCTGCTCAGCATGCCTATGGGCAGTCACCACCCAGCAACGCATCTGATCCAGCACCTGCTGTGTGTGGTAGGGATGCAGCAGCTTGTCCCCCTTACCCGTGCTCGGCAGCATCCTGCAAAAGGACTGAGCTCTGGGTGAAGGAAGAAACTGGGGGGCCAGGATGGTGGCCCTACAGTGGGCTGGAGGGGTTGCATTGGGAAAATGAATGAGATGGAAGGCACAAGGTGGGCGTGCAGGAACAGGGAGCGTGGGAAAGAGCTTGAAAAAGGTGATTTGCAATGGCTCGTTCCTCTCTGACGGAGGACAGGACAAAGGGTAATGGTTTTAAACTGAAGCAGGGTAGGTTTAGAGTGGATATAAGGAAGAAATTCTTTACAATGAGGGCGGTGAAACACCGAAAGGGGTTGCCCAGAGAGGTGGTGGAGGCCCTATCCCTGGAAACATTCAAGACCAGGTTGGACGGGGCTGTGAGCAACCTGATCTGATTAAAGATGTCCCTGCTCACTGCAGGGGGGTTGGACTGGGTGACCTCTAGGGTCCCTTCCAACCCAAAACATTCTGTGATTCTATGAATGTTCCACTCCACTTCTTTGTAGGAAAGAGCGGTTTCTGCAGAGCAGGTAACTCCCTGTGGCACGTTGTCGAGTAATTACAGTACTACATTTGCATGTTATAATGCTGCACCGGTGGACTTTGTTAAGGACTTTTTGACTATATTTGCAGCTTGTTCTGAGGGCTTGCCTGCTTATGGTCACAGCCTGCAAGAGAGGTTTCACTCTGATAACCATCCTATGACATGGCATGGATGTTGTAACCTTAATCTGTCAGTTCTGCACCCAGCCCATATCTTCTCTCCAAACTTCAGTTTATCCCTGTGGAAGCCTGTAATGAATTCTGCCCCAAAGCCCTCCCCTCTCCATCAGAACTCCCATCTGAGCAAGCCAAACAAGATACGAACACTGGGTCTGGCTGGGATGGAGTTAACTTTCTTCATAACAGCCCATACGCTGCTATGCTTTGGGTTTGTGGCTAAAACAGTGTTGATAGCACAGCAGTGTTTTGACTGTTGCTGAGCAGTGCTTGTACAGTGCCAAGGCTTTCTCTTTTTCCTACTCTGCCTCTGCAGTGGGTGGGCTGGGGGTTGGGAGGGGCTGCAGCTGGTAAAGCCGATCCGAATTGACAAAAGGGATATTTCAAACCATATAACAATAAAAAATAGGGGTGGGGGGCAGTGTTGTCTTCCAAGGTAGCCATTGCTTGAGATGTGCTGGGCATCCATCTGCTTGTGGGAGGTGGTGAGTAACCACCTTTGCATCGCTTGTTTTTGCTTTCCTCTTTTTTCCCCTTATTAACATGTATTTATCTCAACCCACCAGTTTTCTCATTTTTTCTCTTCGTATTCTTTCCCTCATCCTGCTGGCGGGTGGGGAGTAAGTGGCTGCTTAGCTGCAGGCCAGGGTCAACCCACCGCAATGGGATATCTAGCCCACCTTTTGGACACCTTCTAATGGACCACTTTTGAATAAACAGAAGGGTTTTCCCAGCCCAGAAAAAAAACTTTAACTCCCTTGTGACATCTGAATCACCTGATTTACACAAAGTAACATTTGTTTTAGGAAGAACTCGAAGGTCACCTAAAATAGATCACTCCTGGCATTGAAAACATAGAATCATAGAATCATTTAGGTTGGGAAAGACCTTTAAGATCATCAAGTCCAGCTGTTAACCTAACCCTGCCATCCCACCACTAAACCATGGCCCTAAGCAACTTGTCTATGCGGCTTTTAAACACCTCCAGGGATGGGGACCCGACCACTTCCCTGGGCAGCCCCTTCCAGTGCTTGACAGCCCTTTTGGTGAAGCATATTTTCCTAATGTCCAACCTAAACCTGCCCTGGTGCAACTTGAAATCCTTCCTTCTGGCTGAAAGGGCAGCCGTGCCTTATTTGCCTTCTACAGGTATTTCTACAGCTCTCGCTCTATCAGGCTGTTAGCAGAAGGACTGATGGGTTATTCCTGCCCCAGGTTCTCTCTAAACACCCTGTGAAACAGGGACAGCTAATACTGTCCTTGTTTGGCAGCAGGGAACGGAAGCACAGAGGCAGTGAGGGTCAGCTGGCACGGTTGGCTGCTGTCAACCCAGGCTCTGCTGAAACCCACCTCAACAGAAGAGAAAATGCTGCAGCCAGCAAGGGTTGAGGATGCCTGTGAGTAGCAGAGCTGTGTGTATTCCCCATTTAAATCTTAATACGAAACATTAATTTCCAAATACCTTCCCCAAAACCATAATAGAGCTGTGATCTAGTATGTAATTTACTGTCCTCGGAAATGCCTCAAAACAGCAGAGCTTCCCCCAATTGTTTGTGCAGAGAGGAAAAGCTCTACTAGAGTTCCTGCTTTGGCTCACTTCTGTGACCACAAGCTTGGCCCTCGACAACCATCAGGCTGAGTGTGTAAAAACCATCTTCATTCCAAAGCTGTCCCTACGTGCCTTATGACAGGCTGCTCACAGCATGCCCCTTGCTCCTGAAATCATTTTACTGTTCCTTCTTGAGGGAGAAATTCTTTAAATTCCTGCATGGGGTCCCTACAATCTGGGTTGACTGATCCTATGGCTGAGATCCAGGATGAGCCTGTGCATGCCTCAAGTCTATCTGGCTGTAAAACAGGATGGATGGCACTTCCTTCCTTCCTCTCACTATCCGTCATGTTCCGAGCCTACAGCCTAAAAAGTCCAATTGCTGTTCATAACCACTGGCTCTCATCTCTGTAAGGACACACAAGATGTTAGAATCATAGAATCACAGAATGGTTTGGATTGGAAGGGACCTTAAGGATCATCCAGTTCCAACCCCCCTGCCACGGGCAGGATCACCTTCCTCTAGACCAGGTTGCTCAAAGCTCCATCCAACCTGGCCTTGAACACTGCCAGGGATGGGGCATCTACCACCTCTCTGGGCAACCTGTTCCAATGTCTCACCGCCCTCACAGTAAAGAATTTCTTCCTGATATCTATTCTAAATCCACCCTCTTCCAGTTTAAAACCATTACCCCCTGTCCTATCAGTATGCCCCCTGATAAAGAGTCCCTCCTCATCTTTCCCGTAGGCCCCCTTTCAGTACTGGAAGGCTGCTATAAGATCTCCCCAGAACCTTCTCTTCTCTAGGCTGAACAACTTCAGTTCTCTCAGCTTGTCCTCACAGGGGAGGTATTCTATGCTATTAATGCAAATCTGTCTCAAAAGCTGCCTGCTCTTTTCCTAAATGCCTTATTTCATAGAATCATAGAATCATAGAATCACCTTGGTTGGAAAAGACCTTTAAGATCATCAAGTCCAACCATTAACCTAGCACTGCCATCCCACCACTAAACTACTAAACCATGTCCCTAAACTAAACCATATCCCTAAACTAAACCATGTCCCTAAACTAAACCATGTCCCATTTCTGGACAGCCTTGCAATGGTGGCTCCAACACTGTTTCAGCCTCAGCGTACCAAACTTGGCAAAGACCTAATCCATCTGACAGCAGTTAAGAGAGGTTTCCCTTGCCCCTAATGTAAGTGCAGATGCTTTTGAGGGTGTTGAAGCAGTCGAGAGTCCTATTGAACTAAGACTTAGATTGCCTGTAGTCAGTGGAGAGAAACACAGGCGCCTCTGAAGATTTGTCGTGGGAAATGCCAACCTCATCTCATTGATGGCAGAGAAGCTAAAGAATATAATCTTGAAATGCGCGTTTTACCTTAGGGCATGCTAGGGTTAGGAGAAACACATGCAACAGCAACAGCGCAGTGTGAGAGACTGGAGCTGTTCTGTAACCCTGAGGCCATCTGTCCAGGCACAGCTCACCTCCATACGCCTGACCTCTCCTTTTCCCTCTACAACAAGGCAGCCAGGGCTGTGTGGCTGTCTGGGAACAGCCCCTGGCCCATACTGCCCATTGAATCATTTCTCTGAAACTTGGCGTTGGCTGAGACAGGGAACAAGCTAATGATTGACTAGGTCTCCCGGAAAGATACCTCAGCAGGTCACCTACTCTGGCCTTACTTCTCATGGCAGGAGTTTGTTTAAGCTCTCTGAAGGCACCCCAGGGCCTGAGGAATGCCACTCCTCTACCCAGCTCAGTTTTGGATCTCATGAGTAAACCTGCTGCCCAGTGCAAGTTGTCTTTGCATTGCTGTGCTTTTACGCCATGTGAGCCCAACATGCACCATAAGGGTTCACAAGGCTGGACCATCCCTGATCTAAATCTGAAGTGAACCAGGCCAAGCATCTGTCTGAAGTCTAATATTCCTTAAAGTCTTCTGAACATTAGTAAAACAAACTAGTCCCATCCATGCTGACGATGTTCTGTCTTGATCTCACATCTAATGCCAATGATGAAGATTAAAGAACGCTGACAATTTTGAAAACATTATAGACGAGTGTAGCCTTCAAAGAAGTTAAATACTAGGACTATTTAGCATTTCTGAGTTATCCTGTGCTCTGGAAGACAGACCAGTAGAAAAACAGTAAGGCTGGAAGTAAAATCAGTGGAACAAAATATAAACAATTATTTTTTCTCTCAGGCTTGATCATTACAGAAGGCAGTTATGAAATATGGACAACAGAGAGCAGCTAGAGGATTTCCCTCCATTTATATGATTCTTTGTGCAAAAGGTGGATGCTATTCTGTATTTCTGCATTTTTGTCTTTAGGCGTGACAGGCCAGGCCCCCGGGCAGGAAACTCCTGCTGTCCGGAGCGGGATTGTACAAACTCCAAATGGCTGACACCACACAACTTGCAGTAGCTTCCTATACAGCCAGCTGTGCTTGCATTAATAACAGGAAAAAAATCAAGAGGTTAATAAAATGAAACAAGCAGGAAGCATGCAGTCATCAGACTTTCTAGTACTTCAGTCTATAGAAGTAACCTGTGGCTGGCCTGACTTAGGGACCTAATCCAAAAGTCATTGAAGCCCATCGAGATTCCACTTCAACAGATGTTGTTAGACCTCACTCTTCACTGTATTGATATGGGAGTGAGTACATGAAGAGTTCCACCTTCCCTGTATCCACACAGAGCTGAGCTCCAAATGCCTTCTTTCGTTGACGCTAGCTGTGAGATAGGCCTGCCACTAATACCTGCAGATGGTCCAAAAGGGGTGAGGAAGGGGAAAGGAAAGTTCATGGCTCCATCCCTTCTCCCATCCCAGCCATCAGAGCTGAGTGAATGCATGCCTGTGTGAACTTTTCCACAGCCTTTCAAGACATATGGTACTCAGCTACGTGCAAACAAGCTGGAATAGCAGAGTGGAACTCATTGGTTTTTGTTTTTTTTTTTTTTCTTTATTCCTTCTACAAAACTCCAACACAAAGGTCAAGGGTGAGTCTTTAGCTGACATTGAGCAAAACCTCCTGAGCAGAGGTGAGGAAGAAATGCCAGGGAGAGGTCAAGAATTGAGCAAGGCTTTCTTTTCCCAGTAAAGTGCTGATTTAAATGCCTTTTCTACTTGGGTTTGAGCTACCACTATTTTCAGCCTAGCATATTAATGTGCCACGTGGCATGGGGAGCATTCATCCCTTCACTTATGGGTGCCGTGGGATCTGCTTGCACGCAGCTACCTCACAAAATAAATAAATAAATATTATACAAATATATAAATATTATATATAAATAAAAATTGCCCCCCACAGTCCCCCTGAAAGCAAAACCTCTGCTCAAGTCCTACGGATCCCTTAGCATATCAGCCAGCTCAGCCCCCTGCGCCATGCTAGGCACAAAGCTGGAATAACACAGTTCCTCAAACTTCACAGAGAAAGCATCTCACAGCCTGTTTATTGCCTGTTTGAATCCTTATCACTAAGCGGTTCGATTTGGAGTCCTTGATTAATTTGTGTTTATTTTATTTTTGTTCTCATTCAGATGCGTTATCTAAGGTCAGTGCAACTTCCCCTGTCCCCCCTTTCCTTTTTAGCCAACGCTCCCATGAAATATTGTTGTGCCTGGGTGTGTGTTTCTTAAAGTCATTGTGTGTTTTATGTCTGAAACAAACATTGTCTGATCATCCAAATTATTACGCACTACCCAAAGGTCATGCTTTATGCACAGAAGAGAAAGCTCTTCTGTTGTGGCTGAGGAAGAACAAACTGGATGGCCACTGAAAACAAGGGCTTCATCCCCAGGGATTGAGTCTCTGAAAAAATGGCTCCATGGCTGTTTGAAAAGGGTAAAACTGGGCCCAGCTGCTGTAAGCTCCTGGGCAGCCATGGAGCTGAACTGTCTTGTGCCAGTCACAAATCCCCTCTGTTCTCACCTTCTAATTTTCAGCAGCCCCTGTTTCCTCCCTCCATGCATCCTTCGCCTCCACAGATCTCATGGCACCATAGGTCTCTCATCCAAAATAACGAAAGGGAGGCTGAGCTATTTGAGGCACATGAAATTGCTGGCATGGGGACAAAGGAGCTTAATTAAGTTCAGAAAAGATGCAGCCTAATTGGAAATGTGCAGAGCAAAACAAGTACTGAAGAGGTGGGATGACTGCTGTGCTAGAATGACGTAGGACTCTCCAGCCTAGGCAACTGGTAGGGAATCTTAAAAGTGATGTATGCTGCTGCAAAGCCATGCAGCAAGTGTGCCATCCAGTCTGATAATTAAGGACCGGACCTGACCCTAAAGAGTGGGAGGCAGATTCAAAGCAAGCAAAGGAGATTTAGACCTGGATGTTGTGGATGTTGGGCGCTCTCCTAGGTTTTCTTGGAGTTTACTTCATTTTGTGTAGGCTTAATGAGGTCATTAGGGGCTCTTAAAGACCAAAGTCTTGCCTCTGCCTCCAGAAGTCCCTGTACCTCTGACAGCCAGAGGTGGAAAGAACATTCTGCAGGTCTGCTGCTGCAAGTTTCCTTTGCTTTTGTAAAACTCTTCCCCAGGGCCTCTGCTGTAGCCTTCTTTGGCTAAGAAGTGACTGGGCTAGAGGACCCTTGGGGCCACCCAAGTGCAAATCTGCTTCTGGCATCAGGACTCATTAAAAAGGCTGGGGGAATGGCCTCTCCGTGTGAACAAAGGCATAAAACCCCACCTTGGACTGCTTTTACGATGAGGCCCGGGAAATCTCTAAAGGAGAATATAGGAGAGGCCGACCACACAGAGGGCTCACAGCCTCAGTGACCCAGGACGTGTCTTACAGCCCTAGGAGCGGGCTAAGATCTGAGGCTATGGGCTAATATTCTCCTCACAAAGAACTCTGCTGGTTGAAGACATGTTGTGGCTACAGAGTTGTTGGTTATCCTCGTCCCGCTGATGCCAAAGATGTGTTCACCTCTACTTGAGCACAAGAGGGTCCACATTCCCAGACACAGAATATAGGAAAGTTTCAGCCAACGGGAATAAAATAGCTCTGTCTGGGATGGCTGCATGAGGGTGGGTGACTCTGTGTATTCTAACACAGAAATGCTTGTTGCAGCTTACAGTTCTGCATTTATAACCCCTTAACAAAGAAGCCTCTCCAGGGTGGATGCTTCTTTAGTTTCCCTCATCAATTATTTATAGATATTGACAAGATGCCCCTGTGCCTTTCCTTTTCCAGGCTAAACAGTCCCACCTCTCTCAGCCTCTCCTGCTATTGCAGGTGCTCCAGCCCCGTAATCATCTTCGTGGCCCTTTGCTGGACTCACTCCAGTATGTCTATGTCTCTCTTGTACTGGGAAGCCTGGGAACAGGACACTGTGCTTCGGATGCATCCAGAAACAGGAAATCTTCTCATCATTAAGTCTGATATCAAATGAGAAACATTGTCCCAAAGACTCTAGAAAGAGGACATAGCTGGGCAGGCTACCAAATGTGTCTGCCTGGAAGGGACAAGAGAGTGGAAATCTGGGAGTCAGACAGGAGGATAAGGTGGAATAAGCCATAAGCTGAGTGAAACAGGGGCTACCTGACCTAGGGAACCCAAGTAATGAGCCACGAGGCTGGGAGAGTGTCTATAGAAGCAGTGTGGCCACCAGACATGAGCTACCAAACCCTGCTGCAGGGGATTATACAGCAAGCCAACTTCTGGCTCTGGTACAACCCAGGTGTCTCTGAACCACGCCACACTGGTAAGGCCATAGAAGCCATGAGCTATGTGGGCATCACCTCCCTGCCAAACATGGAGGTACCTACTCTGAAGAAAAGGTAGTTCTCAGCAGGCCTTTCCTATCCTTAGACTAGATATAAGGAAGAAACACTTGAATGGGTTGTCCAGAGAGGTAGTGGAGGCCCCACCCCTGGAAACATTCAAGCCCAGGTTGGACGGGGCTCTGAGCAACCTGATCTGGTTAAAGGTGTCCCTGCTCACTGCAGGGGGGTTGGACTAGATGACCTCTAGGGGTTCCTTCCAACCCCAAACATTCTATGATTCTATGATCCTAACACAGTGCAATGACCGTAAGTGCCGGTGAACTTTGCTACCTAGCCCCATGAGAGAGGTAGCCCAGAGGTCTGGCATCAGCACAGTAGCGTTCCAGACAGGTTAGCCAGCAACCAGGACAGTGCTAACGTCTTGCCAAATGTGGCAGACTGTTTCTCACCTTCCTCCTTCCCTTAGCTAATGCTTAGCCAGTAACTGTTGCAGTCAATGCTTATTCACGTCAGAATTCTCTCACTGATCCTGCAGATTGCTGTTGTCCACTGACAAGCAGTAAGTCCAACTGTGAACTGTTCTAGAAGGGCTACAAGAACATTTCAGGATCGGCTGGTGCTGTCCAGACTACGTCAAAATGCTCATCAAAAGTTTTGTCGGCTGCTCTCAGAGCATTAGGAGTGCTTGAAGGATGCGATAATTTGGCCATTCAGCTGGGCAGTGGTTTCTATGCTCTGAATTATCTGGCTGAGTGGTTCCTACTCCAGCTACTGCCCCTTGCAAACATGAGTCTTGCAGAGTCATTCTCGTCTTGCAGGAAGTCCTGCTTGGTCCTGGTATGGTTAGAGTCTGATCTGCAGATAGCTGGGACTAAATTATTTTCATTTTCCATGTAGACTATTTGAGTATGTAAAAAGGTTATCACCAATTCTCAGGAAGGCTTACAGAGGAATAGAGAAATTTTAAGTCATAGATCAAGAAGGAAAAGACATAAGCATAAACAAGGATGGAAAATGTGGCTTGATGTGGAAGAAGGTGTGAATCAGAGCCCTTCTCTGGAAATAACATTTTGGGAAAACCCTTGATAAGGCTGTGGATACAGTTCACCTCCTCTGTGCTTAAATTAGTGGGAATGTTGTGCTGGAGAGATCCAGAAAGGAATTCCTGAACTTGTCTAACATGGATATAGCAAAGTCCAAACACAGCTCTGAGTACACAGATCAGTGGTCTTGCACATCTCCTCTGAAGCTTAAGCTTTTTGTACTCATCCATTGCACAGAAATTGAAGTGGTGTAGGGAAACAGAAATTGGAAGAGGTCAATAAACAATCAGTCTGGCACCCCATTGCCACAAACTCACATGGGGGCAGAATTAAGGGCTCTCTTTCATGTCAGCGACTTTATTGCCTGTTCTTAAAAACCTCCACCGAGAGGAACTTTGCAGCTGCCCTGGGTAGCCTAATTCAGTCCTTCTAACCTTTAGAATTACACATTTTCCATGATCACCAACATATTTATCTTTGCTTCAGATTGTGTGATTTCACATCGCCCTTCACCCAGCTATGGCTGTGAACATTTCTGTCAGTCCTTTACCAAATGACAGACTGTTATTGTGTCCTCACCTGGGTCTTCTCCTATCTAAACAACCTTCAACCTGTTCGCAAGGTCGTATTCTGCTCATGTCTTAGCATTCACACGGCTCTCCGTTGGATGCTCTCCAATACAGCAACATCCGGACACAGCACTCCGGCCAAGGCATCAACAGCATCGAGTAGAGTACTTTTGTTGACTTCCAGCTCTTAAATTAAAAATACTTGTTAATAAACTTCAGAATGAGATTAGCCTTGTTTTCAGCAACTTCATGTCGAGTGGAGTTACACAGTAATTTGCTAGGATTCCCTTCAGATTCTTTCCTGCAAGACTGAGGTGGGAAAAACTATATAAAGTCATGTGAGAGATATAATAAATGAAGTCCCAGGCATTGCCAGATTCACCCTAAAACCTTTTATCTCAAAGTAATCTGCCTGTTAATTCTGATATGCTTGATATTCACTCCATTTCTTTTCCCTGTTCACTTTCTTCTTCCATTTCTAAACCACATCTCTCTGAGAGGCTGACCATGCAAAATTCAGACTCCAAAATAATAAGAGTGGCAAATGGTGTGAGAACCTGCAGCGTTGCATCCGGCTTCTGAGAGGTTTAGTCATCTTTTTTTGAGGTTGGGGTACAAGTGGCAATGGGATTTGGTTACACAAATTGCTGAGGTTCGATTCTAGAGATGAGACTGAAGTGTCAACAGCCAGGACTGGGACAAAGATGGTTGAGTCACGAGGGCTGTATCTTGTTAACTTCATTTCTAAGTTGTCTCCGCATTTACTTTTGCTTTGAACAGTAGGGCTCAGGTTGCACCCATGCAGGAACATTACCCTGGCCTATTGTGTTCACGCAGATGAAATGCGTTCACGGGCTTTTGTAACGGCACATTTCCAGTGAATTACAGGATCGGCCTAGAGCTGCCTTGTTTTGGATGGGTGCTCCTTATTCGGAGCAGATATCCTCTAACACACCTTTTGCTTGCTTTGCTGAGCCTGTGGTGGCTCTCAAAGTGCAGTCTCAGATGTTTAAACTAAAACTGTTCTGGGGTTGAAACTTTAAAACTTTAAAATCCAGGAAGTTCAGAGTTTCTGGTGATGTGACAGTACATGCTGAATGCATATGGGAAGAAACAGCAGGATGATCAGGACATGGCCCTGTGCTCACGTACCAGGTTGATTACATACCTAACATTCTGACATTGTATAATTTTCACATTCTCCTGCAAAGTGAACCAGGATTTCTCATAACTGTAGGATGCAGTTTGATGACACTCTGATGCAGTTTCTGCTCTGTTTTGAGCAGAAACCCTCTTTTAAGGAATCCTTTCTCCTTGCTGACATTCTTTCCCATTCCCACACCCTAGCATGCTGTTGGTCAAAATCATTGAAAACCACGGCAACAAAAAAAAAAATAAAAAGGGGAGGAGGGTTTAAATCAGATCAGTTTTCTAGACAAGGGCTGGCAATGTGAAAGGTATGGATCCACCACAGCTAACTTGGTCTAAGCCAGGACTGCTCTCCTCTTCATCTCATCCTCTGTGCTGGCACTGCTGCATATCTGAACTTGCAAGGAGGCAGCCAAGGGAGCAACACTGGGTGAGGAGGACACAGCTGTTTCTGGTGGGGTAGACCACGGACTCATGCTGAACTGCTTGCCAGGGCAGAAGGGAAGAGGTCCTCCTTCTCCTTACCCCCCTG
Source organism: Butorides virescens (assembly GCA_017310255.1). NCBI lineage: Eukaryota > Metazoa > Chordata > Aves > Pelecaniformes > Ardeidae > Butorides > Butorides virescens. Next base: position 90,648 of record JADKXX010002728.1, read on the forward strand.
CCCTTCCTGCTCAACCCTGGTTCCTTCCCCCTTCCCTGCTCGGGGCCACAGACCCGCTCCTCTCCTTGCTCTGGCCCTGGCACTCACTGGGCCCTTCTCTGAGCTGATTAAACTCACTCAGATAAAAGCAAGCTAGATGCCTTGTTGCTCATTTAGTTTTCTACAGGCACAGCGAGTTAAATTGGCCAAGAGTGGGGTCTGGAAGGCACCAGCACAAGGCCAGCCATAAAACCTGGTTGCATTTAGTGCTGTAGGTATAGCCTCGGGTTTCTGCTTGTTCAGATTCCTGAAACAGCTTCAGTGGGCAATAAACCAGACCAATGCCACTGGCAAGAGTGGGGACAAGCTGTAAGGGCAACGAGGGCATCAATAATGTGAATTTATCACCTAAAACTGCTGCAGAATGGCAGGCTGAGGGCTGACTTGCCACATAGTGGGGAGCAGCAGGTGACCAGGCTTCGAGGAAAGGGAACAGGAATGGGCTGTATGGCTGCCAGGGACAACGCACCCTCACATCGGCTCATTGAAGAGAAGTTTACAATCACATGCCGTGCTATCCTTAGCACCCTTAGTAAATGCTGACACCTGCAAAGGCTGCAGGGAAAACTTTGCTAACCACACATTTTGCTGTTTATGGCTGAGACCCAGCAAGAGGCAAAACGCCGTGACATGTTTTAGGGCCGTTAGAAATGGAGCGACCAGCAACTCACCACAGACAGCTGGCAGAGGATTGAAGACCTGGTCCAAACTCACTGTGACAGAAAAATGACCACTACTACTCCAGACAGATAACACCAAGAGCCACCCAAACTATACCCAACGCTGCCATGACAGCCATCCCTCCCGTCCCCCTGAAAGAGCCAAGGTCAGCTGGCAACATGACCCTCTTGTAACTGCTGGACCAGCCCCGATGCCACAACCCCTTAATTTGGGAACTAGTGTAGAAGCGGGAAAGGTATGTCACTTTATCAGGCACCTTCTTGACTTTTTTGCTTCTGTTTTCTTCCTGTCGTGTGACAATGAGTGGCATTTACAGCTTGACTCAGTTGTCTACCTTGGAGATGTGTGCCCTTTTGGGATGCCTTGGTGTGTCCCACCTGGCCTTTAGCTGCTTCATGGTGGCTCTGGAGATCCTGGGGCACATCTGCCTACCCCATGAGGCTATTGCCCCCATGGACTTCTTATGAGAAGGGGACTGTTTCTAGTGGGGGAACAGAAGCAGGAGCCCTTTCCATAGACCTATCTCCTGAATTAATTACTGTTTAAAAAATAACCCCCCACAATATGAGTTTAACCCCAGGCTTTTCCACAGGCATTGCGTGAACTCAGCAAGTCACCGCCTCACACACACTGCGGTGGAAACAAATCCCATTGATAAACCACTGTGATCAAACACTGTAGGCACAAGGACCCCATTGGTATTGGGACAGATGTCCCTTGTTTGTGCAGTGGGCTCCTGGCTCCAGATTTTGTTCAAGGGAGGAACATACATAACACATCAGAGTTTCCCCTTGTTTCTGGGAATTTCCTGCTCTTCCCCACCTTCCACACTAGGGCCGTCGGTCTGCATCTCTGCAGCTTCTCCAAGGGCACCAACACGCATCCCTAATGCCTGCCAGGTCCAGCCCACAGCAAGCATCATGCCAGCTCAGGTAGGAAACTTTAGAGTTTTCCTTCCTTGTTGTTTAAGTCAAAGCTCACAAACATTTTGCCATAGCTACAAAACATGATTTTACTGCTTTCCATCCTCAACGCCCGCCTTTGTTAGAACAAAGCAGGTGAGTAAGAGCAGCGGAACAAGTTAGTCCACTTGATAAAGTAACCTGCAGATAAGATGCTGAAGGACTTATAACAGTGTAGGGGGAAATAATGAGTACTACCTGACGCATGGTATCAGGAAATATCTCCTCCTGAAATACTTCAGTGGGTTTACTGCAGTGGCATCTCTGGGCAGCCTCACACCCGAAAGCAGAGCGCAGGCTCCAGAGGAAATTTGCTTTATGGGCAGTAATAACATGCTCAGCTACTTATACAAGTTCCTGTGTCTTGACTTCCCTTTGAGAGAGACCAAAGCAGCCTGGGCTGTAATAGAAAAGCAGAGGACGTTTAAGATGGGTCTAATTAGAAGATCTTCTATTTGAACCACCTGAGAAGGTAAACCATGTTATATCTCTGGGTGTCGTCTTTATTTTCTAAAACATATGGGATAGTAACTGTTGTGCTAGGTGGATTGGCAAGAGAGGGTGTAATTATTTTCCAACATTTATGAAAAAGAGAAACTTACAGAAAGATTAAAAAGGATGTCATGTAGATCACCTGTGTCCTGGGTTAAAGTGAGACCTTGTTATTTACCTCTACAAATCTTCTGCACTTTAGAGTTAACCTGAAATGTTTTTCAGCCTGAGTGCTGTGGAGAAAATGAGATTTGGTAGCAAGCTTGGGCTTCTTTAGCTCTCTGGGGCTTTGTAAGTCAGATACTTCTTGCCCCCCAGGAGAGAGCGTGTATGAGAAATGATGAATGTGTCCACATAGCTTTGGTTTTACCAACACATAGATACTTGAGAAATTGCTTGCTGAAAAATTTACTGCAATTCTTTTTTCCATGAGATATTAAATGAACAAGGGGAGCAACCACATTACTTGAGAAGGACATTAATATTTTCCCCATTTGCAATTTAATATTTGTTGGTGAGTATTCTGGCTTTTGAGATACTGGCTTGGAATTTTTTTGACTTTTGACTAGCTATCAAAGTCTGAGTAGCAGCAGGGTTCTCGTTTGCATGAGCTGTCCTCTATATGGTTTCTTACGTATACAGTTAACAGGGCATTTGGTCTCGGCTACGCAGTTGCACAAAGGTTGTATTTGAAAATAAAGGCTGACCCACAACATTTGAATATGAATGCAAGTTTGTGAACAGTGCAAACGATACATGCAAAGCCAAAGCAGATGCTATTTAACCTCATAATAAACTTTGTTTAATGACCTTTTTCCTTTCTATTATGTTTTATCAACCTGTTACCAATGCAATACAAGTTCTTTGTACAGATTAAGCTGTTGTGCCATATGCTGTGAGCATTTGCTGCGTATACAAGACTACCAGAAATCTTTGTTTTCTTAGTGTTTTTATTATTAAGTCATGTCATTACCTCAAGGACTTGTGTCACAGCTTATAACTTGGCAATGTTTCCCTCCTGATCCATTTTGATCCATCTTGGTCTTGGGATCAGCCAGATCCATGGAAGTCTTGAGGTTGTCACAAGTGGATGATGTCTTCAAATCAGCAAAATAGTCTCTTTTGTAGAATGCTGCGTATACTGCCGGACATGCCCAGGAAACTGCAGAGACACTTCCTTTTCCCTACCTTTTTCTTTTTTTTTTTTTTTTAATTCTGACAGACATTCATATACGGGATAAAAAAGCCTGTAACCATCTTTTTTTTTAACAGATTTTGGGGTGTGGTGGGAAGATATTCTGAATCAGTGAGATGTCTTGCTTTATAGGTTACTCCTATATAAAAGCATAAAAACAGCCGTACGGGGTCACCTCAAATGTCTGGATAGCACAGGCTTCTGCTTTGAGCTTTTTTCCCTCTGTTGCTACCCTAGAATATCTTAAAATGAATTTTCCTTTTTTAATCACTCCTCAGAGTTCAGCTGGCATTTTCTCAGACCCCATTTCTGAGCGGAAATAGTCAATCCAGAGCCCATCACAGAATACATAGTGTCAGGATCATTTTTTTCTACCTTACACATCAGCGCTGAATTTCATGATCCAGTCACTCAGTATCCGGAGATCTCCATGCAGATCTTCACAGGCAGACTTTGCTTTTGTTTGTCTCAATCATTTAGAGTTTTCCAGTCTTGTATCACTCATTACCGCCTTTTCCACATCACTTGAGAAGAGAGGGTGAGACACAGGCTTACACACACCATCCTGTGGAGCTCTGGTGATGACATCTCTCTATTAGAAAAGCAAATAATTTCTTCCTACTTCTGTCTCCTCTCTGTTAACCAAGTCAGTATCCAGGTGATGTCTCACTGCAGATGAATCCCTCTAAGAACCCCCTTTGACGAGAACCCCTGACAAATGCCTGCTGGAAACCCACGACAGTGACGTCAAGTACATTGCTTGGCTATAAGCTTGTTGCTGTCCTCTACCCATTCACAAGGTGGGACCATAGATCATTTTTGTATGATAAATTTCTGTCATGGGCTCTTTTGAGCAAGAATCACAGAATGGCAGGGGTTGGGAGCGACCTCCAGAGATCACCCAGTCCAACCCCCCTGCTCAAGCAGGCTCACCCAGAGCAGGTTGCACAGGGCATCGTCCAGGCAGGCTTTGAATATCTCCAGAGAAGGAGACTCCACAGCCCCCCTGGGCAGCCTGTTCCAGGGCTCTGTCACCCTCAAAGTAAAGAAGTTCTTCTGCATATTCAACTGAAATCTCTTATGTCTCAGTTTGTGCCCATTGCCCCTTGTCCTGTTGCTGGGCACCTCTGAGAAGAGTCTGGAAAGTCACAGCGAAGCGCTCAGTCTGCTTGGGAGCACCAGCTCTGATACACAATCGTGGTGGCAATGGGCAGTCATGGCCAACATCGCAGGAGGTGCTGGTTTTTCTGCTTTCACCCAGTGATTCACAGCCTTTCAAAGCCTGAGCCTCTATGAACAGCCTCTCCAATACAAAAAGATCATAATTTTACAAAAGCTCGTTATTTTAATCAAGCTGATGTTAGCCGCTCCGGTACTGTTCACTACTATTCTTAAGAGTCTGTTCTCAGTGCTTTTCTTTCTTCAAATGATTTTCACAATCTCCTTGGGTTCTGCCTTTTCCTGTAGCTTTCTACCAGCTGTTCATTCTGGAGCTAGGGAAGTACGTTGTTAGGAATAATCAGAAAGTGCATATTCATAACAAAATACATATTTTTATGTATTCTTCAGCTCCCTTTCTCTATTCCCTCTGGCCGCATAAATGTGTCAGCACCTGCTATAAGGGTCCATGCATGTTCCACCTCTCCCTTTGTGTTTCATCATCCAATCTACTGCATGAGTAAATTAGCTTAGGTATTAATGAGCTGGAAAAGGTTGTTTTTTCTGAGTTTTGATTTCAGGCACCACGTTGTATTCTGTGTCTGTATTGGGTTCTAGCTTATTTACTTGTTAACTTCAGTGCAATTAATGGAGAGGTACACTAAAAACTCAAAATTACACAGATTTTTCCAGGAGATACCACTCTTCGTTGTTTCCCTTCTTAGCCAAGGGGTAACAAACATACAGAAATCTCTAGCTGAGCCCGTGATGTTACTGCAGCCCTCTCCGGAGTGGGACACGGCCGGCAGCGGAGCCCTCCCTCAGGCCGAACATTTCTAACTATTCCCTTATGTTCTAGCTGTGCATTTGCCAGGTACCGCTGTGAGGAATATTTGAAGATCCAAAGTAAACTTTGCTCATGGCAGATGAATTACTAGCACCCCATTTGTCCCTGTTAAGAATCTACTTAGGACTCCGCTTCCTCCAAGTGATTTCTTTCCCCCTCTGTTTTGAGTAGGTACAGGCAACGTGAAAAAAAAAAAAAAAAAGAGAAGAGATATGAGGGAAACAGTCTGGTGGCAGTGGCAGAGGAATAATTACAGACCTTGTTCCATGCTCTGTCTTGGATGGAGTGAACAAGCAGAATGTGCTGAAGAAGTCTGAACGTACTCTTTTTGTAGAGTGTGCTGGTATTTTCTACCGTGCAAATTAGCTGAAAACTCCCCACTCTTTTGCTTCATTTTCCTCTCAGGCTGTACAGCAAAGCCACCAGACAAAATGCCGTCCCCGATTACTGCAGGTCTCCACTGCCTACTTCTGCTGGTCACAGCATGTTGCCAGACATCATCACAGGACTCAAACTTCGTTCCGTTCACCCGATATATAGTGAGTATCCTTTCCCAGCCCCATTGGTTTTCATTTGGTCTCTGCTGTATCTCTTCTTTTACATCCACAAAACCTTAGAGGACGTCGGTGTAAGATCGGGTGGGGCAACTGAACCCAGAGTCTCTCCAGTGTGTAAAAGAGATGGGCAAGTCCAGGAACTGGACTCTTCTTGCTTCCCAGTCTTAAAGCTTCTCCAGAAAGAACTGAGCAAAACTTCTGGTTTCTCACTTGTGTTAGGCTGCAAGGGATTTAAATTGCTGTCCCTGGAGCTAAGCCGAGGTAACAGTTACGTGGATTCACCCATCCTATGAGAGAGAGAAACCAAATAAGTCAACAAAACTAACTCAGGCACGGAGGTGCTTACAGGCAGGTGGCAGGACACTCATAGAATCACAGGATCGTTTAGGTTGGAAAAGACCTTTAAGATCATCAAGTCCAACTGTTAACCTAACCCTGCCATCCCACCACTAAACCATGTCCCTAAGCACCTCGCCTACCCACCTTCCCATCTACCCATCTACCTCCAGGGATGGGGACTTGACCGCTTCCCTGGGCAGCCCATTCCAATGCTTGACAGCCCTTTCAGTGAAAAAATTTTTCCTACTGTCCAACCTAAACCTGCCCTGGCGCAACTTCAGACCATTCCCCCTCGTCCTATCACCCATTACCAGGGCGAAGAGACCAACCTCCACCTCACTACAGCCTCCTGTCAGGCAGTTGTAGAGGGCGATCAGGTCTCCCCTCAGCCTCCTCTTCTCCAGGCTGTCTTGGCATGAGCACACACAACCAAAATGCCACTCCCGAGTGACTGTGTTTAGGCGCTGCACTTGGACTCAGACTTTACTTAAGTTTCCCACTTTTTCAATAATTCTCACATACCTCTTTTGCTTCATCAATAGTGCAGATTATGGAAATCTGTTTTGTGCTTCGTCCTGTATATCGGTAACAGTTTCTGCACAAATAGTCCCTAACTAGAAACAACAAAAGGGGAACAGAGAAACAAAGGGACTGAGCAAATGGAAATTAATATAGTCTGGTAAAGAAAACTAGTCTATAAACCTACCAGCTTTTGGTCTATCGTAGTTAGACCAGAAAATACTTCTTTTGTCTTCTACATTATGAACCCTATCAAGCCAAAACAGATTCTAACATCTATATTCAGTCCCTAGCACCACAAGCTGTCCAGAACAAAATGTGGTTTTTTGAGCAGGTTGAAAAAAGGCAAAGAGAGGAAAGAAGAGGAAAGTGGGAACTCCTTAAGCTGTTTCTGCCACCATCCCCTGTCTTGGCAAACCAAGATATAACTGGTTCCAGCAGCCCCATCTTCCCTTTGGCAGATGTCTAATAGTGACCAAGTATCTTGTTTGCTTTGTTTTTTTTTTTTAAACTGTCTCCAGCTTAGCACTTAGGCATTTTCACAAAAAGAGTAACACTTTATTTTTTAGCATCGTTGACCCATGGTCGATCCTGCAAATGAGTCATCATTTAATGGTGTGAAATATGTGAAATATTTACTAACATAACACTACCCTTTAGTTGTTTGGGAGACTAATTAAAAAAGGAAACCACCAAGACCAAACCCAGGGGAAGAAGTGGGCTTTCTGTAACTTCTGCATCTAACCCCTGAGGTGAAGGCTAGTACCCCTAGCAGCGCAGAAATGCCAATGCACCTTGGGATCTTCACTGTCAGCACAGCTGCGATGCAAAGCCCAGCTCTAATCACACACCAGATGGTTCCTTTATGTAAAGAGATTACTTAAGAGTTGCCAAGCTATTCACCCTTCCTGTAAATAAAGACTTCAGCAGGGCTCAAGAAACTGGCAAAGCTACGAATTTCCTGCCTGTGTCTTTGCTTGTTCTTTAGCCTTTCTTGCCAACTGTGGTGCCAATGTATTTTTAGGGCATGATTAAAAAAATAAGATGGTCTGCATCTCACTTGGCTGCACTCTGCATGAACCCAGTTATACTGAAATGCCACCACTGCCCTGGTCAACTGTGTGCTCCTGATGGCCCACAAAATAGCTGACATGGCAGCTGAGCTGGAGCCAAGACATTTCAATCCCCTTTCTACTCCTGCTCAGGCTGGCTTTGCTGCTGCAGAGCTGGGAGCTCAGACCCAAGAGGAAGGCAAAGGGTAATACGAGTCCGCTTTCTGGAATGAAAGGCGGGGTGGACAGATACCTCCCAAGCCGTTTGCAAGGCTGGCCCAGGACGGAGAGCCCTGCAGCTGCCCCATAGCCGGTTCACAGCTCAGACACAGAATTCCTTCTAAGCTGAGAGAATCACCTTGCAGAGATGTGCAAAGAGGCACCTGTAAACTCAGTACATCCCTAAGCTGGGGTTTAGCATTTCCCTGCTTAGAAGGTATAAATATTCTGTTTAAAGAGGAAAAGGGTGGCAGGAAGGGGCAAAGATCAGTGGAGGGAAAAAAATTGTCTATGCCGGTATTTTCTTCCCTAATTCTTTCATGCCAACAACAGCAGCTAAAGCTTCACTTTGTTTTTTTCACAGATTTTCACTCTTTTTTTCCACAGTTTGACAGTGCACTAGGAGAGGACAGCTTCCAGACAGCGATGCAGATGCAAAAGAGTACGTACACAAATGGATGGTAACAGAGCAGGTTTCTAGTAAGGCAAGGGAAATCACTGTCGGGGACAGCATCTCTTCAGGTACTGAACTGTGATCATCAAGGGGGAGTAGTTGGGGTTTAACCCCAGCTGGCAACTAAGCACCACCCAGCTGCTCGCCCACTCTCCCCCCATGGTGGGATGGGAGAGAATCAAAAGGGTAAAAGTGAGAAAACTCGTGTGTTGAGATAAAGACAATTTAACCTGTAAAGGCAAATCAAGGAATTCCATCACCACTTCCCATGGGCAGGCGGGTGCTCAGCCATCCCCAGGACAGCAGGGCTCCATCGTACGTAATGGTGACTTGGGAAGACAAACACCATCACTCCCAACATCCTTCCCTTCCTTCTTCTTCCCCCAGCTTTATATGCTAAGCATGACATCATATGGTGTGGGATGTCATGCTCCAGGTCATATGGTGTGTGACATCATATTGGTGAGTTGGGGTCAGCTGTATCAGCTCTGTCCCCTTCCAGCTTCTTGTGCTCCCCCAGCCTTCTCGCTGGGAGGACAGAGCAGGAAAAAGAGAAAGCCTTGATGCTGTGTAAGCGCTGTTCCACAATAACTAAAACGTTGTGTTATCAACAGTTTTCATTACATATCCAAAACATAGCCCCATACAAGCTAATGTGAAGAAATTTAACTCTACCCCAGCCCAAACAAGTACAGTAGTAAAGGTACAAACAAAAGAAGTTAAAACTTCTGTCTGGTCCATCCAACCTGACCTTGAATGTTTCCAGGGATGGAGCATCTACCACCTCTCTGGGAAACCTGTGCCAGTGTTTCACCACCCTCACTGTAAAAAATTTCTTCCTTGTATCTAGCCTGAGTCTACCCTCTTTTAGTTTAAAACCATTACTCCTTCTCCTATCACCACAGGCCCTGGTAAAAAGTCTGTCCCCATCTTTCTTATAAGCACCCTTTAAGACAGAAAGGCTGCAATCAGGTCTCTCCGGAGCCTTCTCTTCTCCAGGCTGAACAACCCTAACTCTTTCAGCCTGTCTTCATAGGAGAGGTGCTCTAGCCCTCAGATCATTTTTGTAGCCCTTCTCTAGCCCCACTCCAACAGGTCCGTGTCTTTCCTGTGCTGGGGACCCCAAAGCTGGACGCAGAGCTGCAGGTGAGGTCTCACCAGAGCAGAGCAGAGGGGCAGAATCCCCTCCCTCGACCTGCTGGCCACGCTCCTCCTGATGCAGCCCAGGGTACGTTTGGCCTTCTGGGCTGCCAGCGCCCATGGCCGGCTCATGTCCAGCTCCCATCCACCAAGGAAGGGAAGGGTGACTCTGGATGGTTTGCAGAAGTGAGGAGCACTATGATAGGGTACCTAGGCTGAAAGGCAAGGCCCAACACCCATCTGTGAAGTGCGGTGGCTGCGAGGCCATGCTAAATAGGGCCTGGGTCTGAGCTTGGGCAGTGGCCCAGAGGTGTCCCTGCTGCATCGCTGTCAGCGTACTCTGTACCATGCTTGACCATGCTTGACCTGCTGGCCACACTGCTTTGATGCAGCCCAGGATATGGTTGGCCTTCTGGGCTGCAAGAGTACATTGTCAGCTCATGTCCAGCTTTTCATCTACCAGCATGCCCAAGTCCTTCTCCATAGCACTGGTCTCAGTCCTTTCATCCCCATACCTGTGCTGATACTGGAGATTGCCCTGAGCCAGGTCCAGGACCTTGCAATTGGCCTTGTTGAACCTCATGAGATTCACATGGGCCCACTTCTTGAGCTTGTACAGGTGCCTCTGGATAGCATCCATATGATGATGTATATAAGCACAGCTTCTATGCAAGCTGAAATGCAAGGTATAGAAAAAAACCTGAGCCTCTTAGCAGGACAGGGGTCACAAAATAATCCTGTATGGCTTCAGTGTATGGTTGACAACTCATCCGCTTGCTGAGTCAAAGGAAAGAAGGGATGAGACAGCTTTTCCCTGTATATATTATGCCATTTATATAAGCTTCCTACTGCTCTGATACCAAAGAGATCTGGCTTTTGTCAGACAAGCAGCAGATAAAACGCGTGCAGAATATCTGCTGAGTAGGAAGCAAGAAGATTTCCTAAGCAGAATGCCACGCTAAGCTACGATTAAATAGCAACAAAGAGCCCAAATGTCAAACTGGAAGCCATCAATTTGTGATTTACCCTCACACACAGCTTTTCAGTCTCATGTTATTTCCCTTTTCTCTTTCAGTGCTTCGTACTCGGGACTACATCATTGACATTGAAGTAAGCCTTATGAATTCAGCTTTTCTGGAGCCGATCAAAGAGTATTTCAGAAACCTTAGTCTTCCAGTTTCAACAAACATTTCAGATGTAGAAATGACAGTTTCAGACATCAACATTACAACAGGTGGGTTGGTTCTTTATTTTTATATTCTGGGCGACGTGCTTTTTTTGCCAGTCTTTGATCTCTCCCAGTTTGACTGTCCTTCATGCTTAGAAATCAGCAAAACTGGAATCTCTCTGTGTTGTCTGCTGCGAGACCCAACAAGACCGAAGCTCTAGCCCACAACGGCAGGTTTTGTTATCTGCACCCCACCACTCCTCTTTATAGAATGTTGGCATTGGGAATAGCCCCGAATGCTTTTCTTTTCCTAAGGAAGGGACAAAGCCAGAGGAAGCCTGAGCCAAAGGATTTTGCTCCAGTTGGACTAACAAGCAGCCGGAGTTACTTTCAAGTCTCAGGAAGCTGCGGCAGCGGTTATCAGACTGTTTACTTCCCTCCACTTGCATTTGGAACGTAAATCGCCGTAAGAGGCTGTGCTCTGACGCTGACAGAGACAGGCTGCGTGCGATGCCGTCTTTTCCTGATATATCCCACCGAACATACTCCTACAGGGCAAGATAACCAGCCAGGTTTTATTACATGAGTTGTGGTTGTGCAACATCACATCCAAGCAGCTAACCCAGCGGAGGATATACAAACACACCGAGTATTTACAACAGTAGCGGAGGAGATTTGGTACCTTCTTATCGCTGGCCCGTAAAGCAGTGAAAGGAAATGTCCCTCGGTTCTCAAAACAACGTGCGAACGGATCTTTTAAAGGCCTTCAGGGTCACATGAAATATGTGAAAATCACTTTGTTAATACCTTACTTTGCCAAGGGCACATTAAGAGCAGAAAAACATACGTAAAGTGTTTGTTGTTTTGGTTTTTGTTTTTTTTTTATTAGAGGGAATATTTGTCTTTAAAGCACCTAGTGATAATGTCACCTTCTCCCATGCAGCATATGTCAGGATACAGTTGGGATGACACAGCATCTCACTAGCCACCAGGACTTGGAATGACTATCACATGCTCTTACCATTTTTAAAAGACTACTACAGATTTGCTTTTAGCCCAGGCAATACAGAAATATTCAATCTGAAAACTATCAGAGGACCCTGGCCAATGCGCCAGGTAAATTTTTAGGATCAGGCTTCATATCTCCATTCAATTACTTAAGAGTAACTGATCAGACTTATACCTTTGCCCGTCTGGTTCCCATTTCTGTTTAGTCATTTGTAATTACTATAGTGAGATTTGCAAGGCGTCAGGTCACCGTGTTTGCATCATTCAAGTGACCTGACAAGAAGGGCGACATTTAATTGAGATCATTGGCATAAAGATACAGCAGGTTAAATATATATCATGCAATACATTGTGCCCCATTTACCATTCTTATAGTCTTTCTCTGTCTGTCTGACCCTAGTCTGTCTGTCCAGTGGTGTCAACAATAGCTGTTGTTCTTGTGAAAACGGATATGCCTGGCCAAGCACGGTGTGCAGTGGCTTGGTAGCCTGCCCTTCTGTCGCCCTAGAACCTGCCCTGCCCTGTGGCTACATGAGGGAAATACCTTTCCACGGGCCTTACTGTGAGCCTCAGACTAAAGGTAAGGAGAAACAGTGCTGAACTTCATCATGGTACAACTCATATACTGGTTAGAAGACGGAATAGTGTTAAAGGAGTAATAAAGCAGCACGTCAGGACTGAGCTGGCTGCTCAGTGTGAATGTGGAAAGTCTGTAGAGATGGTCTAGAGCTCTTCTCTTTGTGGTGGGAGTCCACCTTGGCCCAAGTACTTCCAGATATTTACTGCCATACTGGAGCCTCAGCTCCTGGAATCACTCACATGCCTCTCTGGGATTTTCAGCGTCAGCTAAGCAAAAATTTTCATCTCATCAGATTTTCAAAAGAGGAACTTACAAATGTGACCAAAGTATGCCATAGTGCTCAAGAGGAGAAGGAACAAAAACCCCCAGCATGTATCTTCTGTTTGGTTTTATTTCCCGACTCTTGAGACAAGGTGCCCATGAGTTTTTAGGAACCTGACTGATGACTGGACCCTTGGGCTTGGCAGCACTGCGGTGGAGTGCTACCTGTCGTCTCTGCAATCCAAGACAAACCTCCACGAGGCTCTGCTTCTGGTTTGTGATGGAGCAGCACGCAGAGATACCCAGAGGCAGCTCTAGAGCTGGAAGCACTCCGGTGCTGCCAGCAAGCCCATTCTAATCAACTCTCCTTAGAGGCAGCGCTTTTATCACAGCGCAGCCCCATTTCAATACTGCTATACTATTTCCAGGACTTAGAGCTAGCATCTCTTCCATCTGGAAGTCGCACACCCCTTAGAAGTCCAGGGCCTTGGGTACAATGTTCCTCCACTGCGTGGTATAGACATGTCCTTAAATAGACCCAGCTTAGAAAATTCCAGTATCTCTCTAAGCATTTTTGGGGGTTTTGTGCCCATTGATGGGTCTTCACCCAGAATATTACCCTCCCAAAGTCACTGAGGATTTTTCCATTCATTTCAGCGACACATAGGTGGAGATTCATCCTGTGTAATTTTCACTATGAAGAAGTTAAGTATCTGATAAAAGTTATTCATCCAAACTCTCTAGAACTAGAGCAACATGGCAATTCAACCATTGTAGGAAAGCTGTCTATCACCTTCTGAATGTATCACCTTTTGGAGGTATCTACAGCTTTTGCATCAGCTGGAGAAGGAGTCTAGATATCTAGCAGATGCCAGGCATCTAAATTAGATACAGAAAATCAGGATAATACCAACTTTCATATTACACAGATGAATCTTGGCATGTTGTAAGATTTTGATTTAGGATTAGGATGGCTTCACCAAGGCAAATTGTGCCTGACTAATCTAGTGGTCTCATAGGGTGGAATGACTGCATCAGTGGACAAGGGAAGAGCTACATATGACATCTACCTAGACTTCTGTAAGGCCTTTGATACCATCCCCCACAACATTTGTGCTGCTAAACTGGAGAGATATGGGTTTGAAAGTGATGTGTTTGAAAGCAGGACAGACAGATAGACTGCTAGATGGATAAAGAACTGGTTTGATGGCTACAACTAAGGAGTTATAGTCAATGGCTCAACATCCAAGTGGAAGCCAGTAACAAGTGATGTCCTCAAGGATCAGTACTATTTAATATCTTCATTAATGACATAGACAGTGGGACTAAGCACACCCTCGGCAAGTTTGCAGATGACACCAAGCTGAGTGGTGCACTTGATTCGCTAGAGGGAAGGGATGTCATCCAGAGGGACCTTGACCACTCAAGGAGTGGACCTGTGCAAACCTCATGAAGTTCAACAAGGCCAAGTGCAAGGTCCTGCACCTGGCTCAGGGCAATCCCCAGTATCAGTACAGACTGGTGGATGAAGGGATTGAGAGCAGCCCTATGGAGAAGGACTTGGAGACACTGGTGGATGAAAAATGGACATGAGCCAGCAATGTGCACTTGCAGCCTAGGAAGCCAATCATATCCCAGGCTGCCTAACAAGAAGCATGGCTAGCAGGTCAAGGGGGCTGATTCTGCCCCTCTACTCCACTATGGTGAGAGCCCACATGGAGATCTGTGTCCAGCTCTGGTGTCCCCAGCTTGAGTGGGTCCTGAGGAGGCCACAAGAATAGTCAGAGGGATGGAACACCTCTGCTATGAAGAAAGGCTGAGAGAGTTGGGGCTGTTCAGCCTGGAGAAGAGAAGGCTCCAGGGACACCTTACTACCACCTTTCAGTACTTAAAGGGGCTTATTAGAAAGATGGAAAGGAGGACTTTTTACCAGATCCTGTAGTAACAGACCAAGGGGAAACAGTTTTAAACTGAAAGAGGGTAGATCTAGATTGGACATAAGGAAGAAATTCTTTACAGTGAGGGTGGTGAGGCACTGGGACAGCTTGCCCAGAGAAGGTGTGGAAGCCCCATCACTGGAAGTGTTCAAGGCCAGGTTGGAAGTCCCTGCTCATTGCGGGGGGGTTAAACTGGATGATCTCTAAAGGTCCCTTCCAACCCAAACCATTATATGATTCTAAGAATCTATGATTAAGTTAGAAGAAAAAGCTAAGAAATCACTTTGTAAGCATTGCTTTTGGTTATTTTTACATTTCTTTTTATGTTTTTTGTTACAGACTCATGTGGCATGGGAGAGCCCATTGTAATGATTATGTCAGTCAGACTCAACATAGAGTTTGGGGATGCGCTCAGCAATTCTTCTTCTGAATTATACAAAAAATACAAAGCTGACCTTGAAAAAGCGGTAATAACTTCAGTTATCCATCTCTGAAGGTAGAAAGCCCTCTAAGAAATGTGGTATTTACCCTAAGTGTCTGGGAAATAGGGTGCACCATCACTGGCTCTGTGGGGAGCTGTGGAGTACGCAGCAGTGGTAGCTACAAAGAGGGCCAAAGCTGGTCTCCATCAAAAGGCAGTAAGATTTGCATTCATTTTAATACGCTGGCCAACAGGGAAGTATTTAGGAAACTCCTGCATTAAAAGCAGGGAAAAAAATCACATTATTGGTCCCAGCTTAAATCCAGATGAGCACACACAGATTGAAGCCATCAACAGAAATTTGTCCCATGACAGCGGGGAGAGCACCAGGCCTATATTATCAGATACGCCTACATGCCCCCACCGACATCAATGCTGCGGGGAGAGTTGCCTATTTTAGGCACGCTAGAGTAATATACAGAGGACTTATGCCATGTACCATGTCTTTGTTTACAGTTCAATGCTAGCTACAGATGTTTACCAGGCTTTGTATCAGCAACAGTAACTGGTTTCAGGTAAGTAAACTATTTCATTTTTTCCTGGAAGACATAAATCTTTCTGTCCAGACTCAATGACACACTGGCCAGCAAAGAGTGCATTCCCTCTGGCTAGAACCCACGCCCAGTATATAGATACTGAATAACACTATGATAGCTGCAAAGGAAAGCCCAAATATTAACATGGAAATAGGATTGCAGGTAAAAATCACTACTGTGCAAAAGTCCAAGAAACATAACCATTCTTCATCTGGATCAAAGCCTTTTGTGGGAAAGACTGAATTCCACCCAAAGGGGAAAGGGATGCGAGTAAACCTACCGTCATTTCCTAGGTTATCAGGAAGGTGAATTAGTACAGACTCTGGATGTAACATTGGATCTGGATAAAAGAGCCGTTACTTAAGTCCACACATATTTAAATGCAGCTGTATTTTAGGTTTTCTAAGGGAAGTTTACTAGAAATACCAGATGAAGGAGATGTCACATAAAGGTGTTCTTATTTTGGGAAGAGCTGTAGCACAACCTTCTTGTATACCAGAGCAAGTCTTGAGTCACAACAGGAGCCTTCACAGGGGAGCCCTGTGAAGCCTTCCTAGCTGTGCAAGTTGGGTCACCACAACAGAGAAGACCACTAATATCCAAGGAGATTTAATTCTGGTGCTCCTCTTCTTCTTGTGTCTGTTTAGGCCTGGAAGTATTATTGTGAACTATGAAGTAAAAGCAGGAGCAGCAAGCTTCAGTCAGATAGCAAATTCCAACAGAATTGTACCACAATTTCTTGATGCATACTACCAGCTGGACCAAGCTACCTTCACAACAGAAATAACTAGTAAGTTTAAAGCACTCTCAGTATTTTCCTTCCAACCTTTACTTTAGTATTTCTACCCTGAACCACGTATCTCTCTTATACTGCTGATTATTTGGTAATGGACCTTCAAAAAATATTTATTTCTCTTCTGTTTCATTTCCTGCTGTGCCACCAAAGCTTAGGACTTACATGAGATGACCATGCATGCAGTACCTCCCACAGAAACCCAAATCCTTCCAGCTACTCCACTGAACCCTGCAGCAGTCTCTCCATGGGAGAAAGACTGAATACCCTTAAGTTCGCCTCCAGAACTGAGACAGCATGTCAGGCTGCCAGCGCCTCCCACTTCTTCAAACAGAACCTCTTGCAGTTCCCATGAGAAGAGGTCCCCCCTGGCTTCCTTGGCACATTTTCCATGCTACTGCTGGACAGTGTGTTACAATTCCCTTGCCTGATCAAGTGCCCCAGAGGTGCTGCACCCTCGGTGCTCTCAGCACTGGTCTGTCTCAGAGGATTGCTTCAACCTGGTGGCTTCTCCTCCAAGTTTATCTACTTAGAAAGTAGTAGTGGTGATATAACATTTCTGGCTCTCTGCATAAAACCTTCTGGGATCTTTGGCAGACAAAGATAGTAGAAGAATATGTTGCAGGAAAATTGCACAGCTTGTATCAGAGGTAGTGCCCTGCAACGGATGCTGAGCGCATGTTAGCTGTGAAGCACCTAGGCTTCCCACGGGATGAAAGACATCGTGTAGACGTGAGGTGAAATGACAATAATGCAGAACGTTGTTCTTTGTCTTCCCAGATCACACAAACTTCACCGTGATTCCTGTAGACATTTTTCAAGGGGATACAGTAAAACTGATTTGTGAGATAAATTCGACATTTGAGAATGTGACCTGGTATTTCTCCAATCAGATCATCACAACCAACTCCCAGTATTTGATAGCGACAAATGCTTCGAGGTCAATTCTTACAATTAAAAACACTACGATAAATGATTCTGGTATGATTTTCTATCATTAAAACAGCAGATGTAAATCTCGAGTGTGGCTAGTTCTATAAAAAGCAAAGAGGAATGCAGTAACTGCATTTTCCTAGAGTAAATGGGAAAATACACTGTCCCTCATAAATTTCCGATGGTGTTTTTTTTTTTACTTTAATAAACTACATGCTGACTGGCATTGCCAGTAAGATGCAAACTGAACTGACTGTACAGGCCTGGGTATTCTCATTGCCAGGCTTCATTGCCATATCCCAGGAGACAGCGGTGACTACATGGCTGTGGGACCTTCCCACCCTTCTGCTGCGGTAATTTGAGGCTGTGGTTGAATTTGTCCTTGATGACCCTTGCCCCCTTTGCAAACATAACCTAACTAACCAGAGCTTGGAGTTACAGGTTTTCATGCGTTCATGTTTAGGGCTTTTTGAAAATCAGAAACAGGGAAATTGGTGGCATTTTGCTGGGAGAAGTTATCAGAGGAATTGTCATGTATTATTGGAGGTTCAGCTCAAGCTCCTACTCAGTTCTTCTCTTTGGACCTTGAATTTTACGTTCAACTTCAAAAAGAGTATCCTGTGACCAGGTATTTGGGCACACAAATATGAGAGGTAGGAGTCATGGGTCCAAAATTCTCTGGGCTAAGGATGCCCTGAACCTTAGTCTCTCCGCTCCTATGCAAGTGGCCTGCTCACTTGGCTATCCCAACAGGGAAGGGGAACCCACATACCTAAAGTATGAAGGAAGTTTGGAGCTCTGATTGCCAATTTCAAAAGGAAGCCTGGCTGCATCCAGGGGACAAGTGCCTGAGAAAGGGGCTGACAAATATTCTGCTCTCTTTGGCAATACCTTCTGAGCAGCGTAAGTGCCTACGAGTGCCAGCTTTTGTGGAGTCCACCCTGGGCACCTCCCTCCCACCCATTCTGTGTAGGACCCTTGTGCACAGTCAGTCTACATTCTTACCATGAGGTATTGCTGCCACGTGGACTATGGGCAATATACAGATCCCAAACCCACTGACTCAGCCAGATTTTAACTATTTCAGTCCCAGAGTGCTGGTCTCCTCTCAAGTACCCATCAACACTGAAGCTGCCTAATCTGGATGCATGTGGTACCAGGAGTCTGCAGAAGGCATGCCGCAGGTGACCTGAGGGTACATGTTGATTAGCAAGTAGCAGAGCCACTGCAGAGCAGGGAGATGTGAAAACTAGGTGTGGAAGTAGCTCCCAGCTCCTAACTCCAAATGTAGAGGAAAACCAGCAAAAGGTGTTCTCAATGCTAAGATATTGCCTATGCTTTACAGGTTCCTATAAGTGTGCTTTCACAAAGAGCAAGAGCCTTCACAAACTGATATTCACGGACACAAAAACAATAGAAGTCTCTCTGCTGAACATCAGTCCAAACTTTAACAACATTGATGTTATATGCAATGACCCTGAAATGCAGACAAACAGTCCTCTGCTGTCCTGTTGTATTGACAGACACGTACCATTGCTTACTGGGGACTGGAAAGTAAATGGAACAATCAATATTACAGGTAAGATTAAAAAAAAAAAAAAAGATTGTCTTTCACCTGCTAGGTTTGCTCGTTCTTCAAAGATCTCCTCCTATCTGTCTACCCCAAAGGTCAAGTCCTAGGATGAACGCAGGGTGTGCTCCAAAGGTGGGAGGGTGGGGGTGGGGGGGGAAGGACAATGGATGGACAGCGTGGTACAGACTCCATAGGCGTTGTGCAGGTGCCCGTGGGATTCCGGGCATCTCCATGCACTGCGCAGACATTGATGCTTAAAATGGTGCCATCATGGATGGAAATCGCTGTCTGGACCAGCATCATACTGACTTTTTCAAAAAAACTTATTTCTGCATTCTCTAGTTTTGAGAGCAAGGATGAATGCATCAGTCTCTACTGCTATCTCCAAAATCGCCCTTGGGTTATGAAAAGCTTCTGTGTACCACATACCGAGATTTGGCAACCGAGAGGCAGTTGGAACAGCTGCAGCACAGCTAAATACTCGGTGTGCAGTTTCTCTGTCTGCCTGTAGTTGTGATACACCACATGCCAGCTGAGTCAGTAGCATCCCACAAGATTTATTTACAATATGGGTTAATAAAATGCCAAGTAAATGTGTTACAAAGACTCATAGAATCGTAGAATAGAATCATAGAATCGTTTAGGTTGGAAAAGACCTTTAAGATCATCAAGTCCAACTGTTAACCTAATATTGCCATCTCACCACTAAACCGCATCCCTAAGCACCTTGTCTACACAGCTTTTAAATCCCTCCAGGGGTGGGGACTTGACCACCTCCCTGGGCAGCCCATTCCAGTGCTTGACAGCCCTTTCAATGAAGAAATTTTTCCTAATGTCCAACCTAAACCTGCCCTGGTGCAACTTCAGACCATTTCCCCTCGTCCTATCGCCCATTACCAGGGAGAAGAGGCCGACCCCCACCTCGCTACAGCCTCCTCTCAGGCAGTTGTAGAGGGCGATAAGGACTCCCCTCAGCCTCCTCTTCTCCA
The DNA here is from genome assembly GCA_017310255.1 of Butorides virescens. Lineage (NCBI taxonomy): Eukaryota > Metazoa > Chordata > Aves > Pelecaniformes > Ardeidae > Butorides > Butorides virescens. The sequence goes on from JADKXX010002728.1 coordinate 110,561, forward strand.
GACTAAACAACCCCAGTTCCCTCAGCTGCTCCTCATAAGACTTGTGCTCCAGACCCTTCAGCAATGCAACGTCTTTCCTGTAGCGAGCAGGGCAGCAAAATGAGAGAAAACCGTCACAGCTCACGTGCACAGTCATTTCCACAGAGGACGGGCACTGGTGCGCAGCAGCACTTGCAGAGAGAGGGGTGATGATCCCAGCCTACTGTAATGAGCTGTTTTGCCCTTGATTCCCTGTGGCCAGGCTTTCCCCCAGAAAAGTGGAGGGCTCTCATGCCAGATGCACTTTCAGCTGCAGCATGGGACAGCTTTAGTAGGGTTTTCCCCTTGTGGCTAAATCAGCACTCTTCAGATTTAAAGTTGAATGTCTGTCAAGTACCCCCAAACATTTATTTCAAACTAAGATGGCATTAAAATCTGCAGTATCTCCTGTTTTACTTGTCTTATGCATGCTAAATATCACTCATAATGAGGTTAGGCTGAACCAAGAACACTCTTCATTTTGGCTTATTCTGAGGTATCCAAGCAATGGTGTTGCTCTCAGACTGGTTTTGGTGGTATGTGCCCAGCACTGTGCCAAGAGCCATCTTCAGGCCTTTGGAAGACCACTGTGAGTGTTGCCAGAGTAAAAGATACAAATGAACTTCAGCAATGATGAGTTAAAAGTGCTGTGCTGTCGATGGTTACATACAAACCCACAAGCTCTTCCTTCGCTAGAGCTATTGCTTGTGATTTCCAGAGCCCGGGTATTTTTGGATATCCATAGCCCTTCGAGGAATGTTTATTTCTCCTTAGGAGTCTCCAGTTTCAGTGAAAACTGCACTGAATACAAGCTCAACATCAATGAATCGCTGTGCCCACCGGAGAACTCAGGTGAAGTGACGACGTACACATGTGAGCTGCGGACCAGACATGGTGCCAGGGGCAGTCGGGATATCAGGGTGACGTACCTCAGGAGAGGTAAGAGTCAGGTCATCAGCTCTTTAATGTGTCAGTGGCCTTTGTGGCACATGTAATTTTGCAAGCAAATGGTTATAACAAGTGACTCTCAGTAATATGACATTTATCTTGTGTTGTCTCAGCCAATGTCAAAATATATCCAGATGTAAGCATAGTTGCCGAGGGACATGGATTCAATCTAACGTGTGAAAGTAATATCAGCCATTATGACAGCATCAGTTGGAAAATCCAGTCTGGAAACAACACAAAACCAGTAGATTGTGGTACGTGCATCAGCAATAGCATCTCTCCGGCCGTGTCGGTGCTCACAGTGAAGGCTGCCACACCGGCCTGGAACGGTGAGTGAACCTGGTTTGTATTGGCTACAAAGGCAATGAAATCTCCATATCAGACCATTTACAGCATCCCTAGCCCTGCCACCCACAGTAAATAAATAATTTTAAAAAGAGTTAAAATCATAACAGCTGGAGGACAGCAAGACACGATGCTGCCAACAACCCTGTACTTGTTCAGTACTAGGGCTCATGACCATGCAAAAGCTGAGGAGCACTTCTGTGACTGAGACATGGGGTTTGTGTCACTCCTTTCAGGCACCTTCATCTGCACATTATCCCAGAAGAACCTGGAGAGTTCTGCCATTGCGACAGTCCAGGTTTTTAACTTGCCCCTGAAGCGGAACATCGTGATAGACCCCATCGAAGCACCTATACAGTGCAACAAGCCAGAAGCCCTTCAGTGCTGCATACCTGCTCACTCCATGGAAGAGTACAATGTTACATTCATGGTCAAAGAAAAGGAAGTTCCGTTTGGTAAGAAACAATAAACTTGCAGAATGACTAGTTGCACTATGTATCACAACCCAGTCCCTGGGGGTTTTTTTGTTTTGTTTTCAGTTAGTTACTGCTATTATCACACCCCACAAGTACTCCTGAGGGTGTAAAAAAAGGATAATGGACTTTTTTTAGGATGGTTGCTATGCCTGGGAATCATGGCCGAGATTAATAGAAGAGCAGCTGAAGTCACTGCTGTAGCAATAAATATGTGCTAGGTAAATTCAATGCTCAGCTTGTCTTGCCAGGCAGTGAGAAGTGAGCATCCTCATCATTGTTCAGATTAGAAATTGCTGAGCTTCATTTATTTGATTTTATTGTCTTCCACTCTGCCACATTTGAGTATGAAGGAGGATGATTACTTAAGAAGATGATCAATTAATTCATTAAAAAGGTATAATGACACATTAAGAGTGCAATTCAGAGGACTATTCTATTTTCTTCAAGGGTACAGGTAACATATCTTTAACAGCCCAAAAGTCGAAGCTTCTCTGTTTTCAAATTTAGGGCAGTTCTGCAGCTTTCCTGGCATGTTTTATACACTGGAAGTTTTCAAGTGGGCTACAAAGCAGTTAATTTGAAAAAAGCAAAGAAGAGCCACTTGAACTAACTTGGAGGAGTGCAAAATCAACAGGCTGAAGTGTAAAGCAGGTGGAGATTTGGGGAGGGGGGTCCTTCGGTTGCTGAGAAAAATGCCAAGACCTCGTTAGAAGAGGTTGCAATCAGGGACCTGCAGGCACAGGCATCCTGAAAAGCAACAGGAGTGCGGCAGAGACCCTGAGTTCCAAAGAACCGTATAAGAACAGCAAGAAAGTCTCCTGGCCTCAATGAAACACCTGTGGTAAAAGCAGCAGCAGAGGAAGAGCATTCTCCAAAATGGTTTCTAAAGCAAATTTTTGGTTTCTGCCCAGTAGAAGAGGGATTGGGCAATATTTGCTAACGCACCAGTAATTGAAAAGGTACTGATCATGCAGCGGCTGCCAGATTTATTAGTTGGGGAGCAAGAGACAGAGATCAGCATACAGAAAGGAATTTTTTCCACAAAGGAAGGTGTTTTTTTTCTCTAGGACCCACAGAAAATAAAGTTTTATAGATACTTTCTGCTGTCTGCTATCTGATTGACCCCAAATCTGTTAATCTACCTTAATCCTTCCATACAGGGAAAGAGGTAAGAGGAAATTTGACTTGCTACACGTACAATTACACGGAAAGAGAATGCGGCAAAGAAAATCTCACAGCATACTGCAAGTTTTTTAACCACGTTAAACAGGAAGTCAAAAGTGAATTTATAAGACTGACCCTGATAGACGGTAAGAAAAAAAGTTACAATTTAAAGATGTTAAATAGCAAATCCCAGTATCATTGTTAAACCAAATGCCACAAATTTATCACTGGTGACACCTAACAGGAGCAGTTTTGTTAGCCAAGAACTTTTGTCTCCTTTTTTGACGGGAAATTTTGAAATACAGAGGAAAATATAAATTTTGCTGTAATATTAAAAAAATAAATAGACAAGATATTTTATCTTCAGTGTATTTGACAGTGGCTCCAGTATGTTCCCAAGCAGTTATAGTTCAGTCATCTTCTGTCCCTGCTTTGCTTCTGGTGCAGCCTGCACCACCAAGCTTCGTCTCCTGTGTTGAGGTGTGGTCATGCAGCTCCCAGCTTGCACCAACAAGTTAGCAAGGATAAAAGACTGTGGTGCCTCAGGAAGAAGTCATCTAGCTCAGGAGGTCAGCCTGTGGGAGGGGTTATCCACTCTAAACACAAGGACGGCAACCTCCGTGAGGTCTTGCAGGGGACCTGGGCAGCCCCAGCTTCCAGTCAGCTCTGCAGAAAATTCTGGGTAGTTAGGATTCAACATTGCTAAATCCAGTTTTGATGTTCAGTTCCGACCAGAGTTTGGATATTTCAGCTTCTTATTCTAAACTGGAAAGAAAGAAATGTTGGACACCCCCATAATGCAGAACTTTTGGGGTTTTCGACAGTAGTGGTGCCTACTATTGAATCACTGTAGCTGGCCAGATTTCACTCTTAGGCAATAAATATGCAGACACTTTATTTACTTTAATCGGGAGATATTTACTGATTCAACTAATCCAATCAAAGCCAATTAGAAAGAGTCACTGTTCATCAAAAAGGTGTTGAGACCTCACTATCAAGGTCTTAATGAATTTCCTATTACTGCTACAGCAGCACTGGGTCCCTTAGCAGAATAAACTCTGTGTGAATTGCTGTTCACATAGTGGTCGATACAATCCCACTCCAGCCCTGTCTAAGCCTCTAATCTAACAGACAAATCCTAAAACTTGGGAATTGGTTTGCTGATGTAATTCAGTACCCAAAAGCCAGGGGCTTTATTCAATTTTCCTCTTAATTTCATTATTCCAAAAAATTGGAAATGCAAGACAGGTCACCCTGAAAGGTCATCATTAATGAAGACAGCAAGCTGAAATCTTAACTAATTTAAAGACCTCTGAACCTCAGGAGGTCACAGATTTGATGGGGGTAAATTATTCATCTCCCTGCTTCTTAGTTTTCTACCTCTATGGTGTTTTTTTTTTCAATACAGGTAACCAAGTTTCTTGCTCAAACAGCCTTGGCAGTGGAATAGAAGGATCCACATTAATAAAGCCATGTTACAACTTAAATGATTCATATGGTTTTACCCAAGGCAGGAAAACGTACACGTGCTCCAACAAATCATGGACGCTTAAAGCAAATGAGTGCCTGTCTGTAGCAATAAACAACGCGCTGGCTGAAGCCGAGGTGACATTTATGAGTTTTCTAGAGGTTGGGGTGGGGAGGGGGGTGGAGGTGGTAGGAGAGAGAGCAAAAATTTTTGTTGAGTGGTTTTTTGCTTAACATAACCTATAAATATATGAAGCATTATAAAACCAAGTATTTAGTTAAAACTATCTTTTAAAAGATATAAAGAATGATTGGCTACATCTGCACAAGTCAGCGCAAGAGGCTAGGTCCCCTTCTCTGTCCCAGAGCGCACGTGGCACTGCATGGCTAACATCCATACACATGAACGCTCTCTCCCCAAAAGGTGCCCTTATTCATAGCGTCCGGTGGGAGCAGCCGCTGGCCTGGGGTGTTCTCTGAACCGTGCTCAGGCATTGCCTTGGTGAACGCCAGCTGGCACAAGCCCAAAGCATGGTACAGAGTACACTGACAGCGATGCAGCAGGGACACCTCTGGGCCACTGCCCAAGCTCAGACCCAGGCCCTATTTAGCATGGCCTCGCAGCCACCGCACTTCACAGATGGGTGTTGGGCCTTGCCTTTCAGCCTAGGTACCCTATCATAGCGCTCCTCACTTCTGCAAACCATCCAGAGTTACCCTTCCCTTCCTTGGTGGATGAAAAGCTGGACATGAGCCGGCAATGTGCGCTGGCAGCCCAGAAGGCCAACCGTACTCTGGGCTGCATCAGGAGAAGCGTGGCCAGCAGGTCGAGGGAGGGGATTCTGCCCCTCTGCTCTGCTCTGGTGAGACCTCACCTGGAGCCCTGCGTCCAGCTCTGGAGCCCTCAGCACAAGAAGGACATGGAACTGTTGGAGCGGGTCCAGAAGAGGGCTACAAAAATGATCTGAGGGCTGGAGCACCTCTCCTATGAGGCCAGGCTGGGAGAGTTGGGGGTGTTCAGCCTGGAGAAGAGAAGGCTGCGGGGAGACCTGATTGTGGCCTTTCAGTACCTAAAGGGGGCCTATAGGAAAGATGGGGAAAATCTTTTTAGTAGGGCCAGCTGTGTTAGGACAAGGGGTAATGGTTTTAAACTAAATCAGGGTAGGTTTAGGCTAGATATAAGGAAGAAATTCTTTACAATGAGGGTGGTAAAACACTGGAACAGGTTGCCCAGAGAGGTAGTGGAGGCCCCATCCCTGGAAACATTCAAGGCCAGGTTGGATGGGGCTCTGAGCAGCCTGATCTGGTTAAAGGTGTCCCTGCTGACTGCAGGGGGGTTGGACTCGATGACCTCTAGTGGTCCCTTCCAACCCAAACCATTCTATGATTCATTCTATGATTCCCTCTGTGAGGTTAGAAGAGAACAATTATCTTTTTTTCATCACATACTTCCTATGCTTATTTCAGTAAATTAGGGACAACAAGGTCCCAAGCAGAGGTACAGCTACTCAACTGTGTATTTTCTTAACTTGCTAGATTGCTCCCTCGTGTGGTTTGGACCCGGGCCAACTCTTTTCTCCCCTGAAATTTCCAGGAGCAGTCTGTGAGTTAGCACTGACAAGAGAGCACTCCCAACAGGCAGTTAGGATACCTTGTTCTGGATGGTCAGAGGGCTGAACACTACCAGTTCACTAGTATAGGGGTGGCTATTGCAAAGGGAGATCAAGCTCCAGACAAACTGCACACATGTGATGTACTGTTGTCTCTTGTTCCAGTCCTTGGTCAGAGGTCCTGAGGCAACAGCAAAGCTACCTAAATACCTTGAAGATCTTAAGAACACAGTAAGAAAGGAGCAAATTAAAGGAAACATTTCTTCTGCAGACCTAGGCACAGTCGTTGTCATCCTGGACAAGATCTCCTCTATCCCAGCAAATGCAACGGAGACCAATATTGAAGTAAGGTTATATTTTAAGTCTTACCTATACTTATCAAGCCCTTTGGCTCCTTTTGTCATGGAGGATGACATTCTCCCTGAAGAAATTTCACAGGTAGATACAGTCAGGAACACAAAAGTATTAAGGGAATGAGATGAAATGACAGCAAAGATGAAATGATAGCAAAGATAGAGAAGAATTTATGAAAAGTCAAAATGATGACAAGGAGCCTATGCATGAAAGAGAGGCTGCTGTATGCTTAGAAATCTAGAAACTAGAAATCTTCTAGGGACCCATAAATGTCTCTAGCATTCTAAGTTAGAGGAAAGGACAAGGAATGATGGATGAAAAATGGGACACGAGCCAGCAATGTGCACTTGCAACCTAGAAAGCCAATTGTATCCTGGGCTGCATGACAAGAAGCATGGCCAGCAGGTCAATGGAGGTGATTCTCCTGCTCTACTCTGGTGAGACCTCACCCGGAGTACTGCATCCAGCTTTGGAGTCCCCAGCACAGGACACACATGGACTTGTTGGAGCAGGTCTCGAGAGGGATGAAAATGGTGAGAGCACCTCTCCTAGGAGGACAGGCTGAGAGAGTTGGGGTTGTTCAGCCTGGAGAAGAGAAGGCTCCAGGGAGACCTTACTGTGGCCTTTCAGTACTTAAAGGAGACTTATAAGAAAGACAGATAAAGACTTTTTTACCAGAGCCTGTAGTGACAGGTCAAGAGGAAATAGTTTTAAAGTGAAAGAGGGTGTATTTAGATTGGACATAAGGAAGGATTTTTTTACAGTGAGGGTCGTGAGACACTGGAACAGGTTTCCCAGAGAAATTGGGATTGCTCCATCATTGGATGTGTTCAAGGTCAGGTTAGATGTCCCTGACAATGGCAGGGGGGTTGGACTAGATGACCTTTAAAGATCAAAAGCATTCTGTGATTCTATGATTCGGAGCAGAAATAGAAAAAAGAGCTGAAGTAAGGATAGAGATCAAACAAGGAAAATCAATTAGATGTTACAACAAATGAATGGCAAAACACATCTTAGAAATTCTTGGAAAACTTGATTGTGAGGTACAGGGGAAAAGCACTGGTCTTCTGAGCACAAAAGTGCAAAGAGACTTGATGTTTTGTAGCTGGAGAACACTACATGAGAGAGAGTGAGAAATCAAAGATAGCACAAAGGCTGAAAAAGAAGGGAAATAAGGCTGGAAAAGAAAAAATTCTAAGTAATATGTAAAAAAAAAACCCCACGCAGCTCCACTTTTGGAAAGTTTAACTTGAAAATAGAGCATGTAGAGGGTTAACAGCTGAAGGTTTCACATGGGCTGAGCAAAATAAGAAAATGCTGAGCTTTTTCAAAAGGCAATTTTAGGACCATGAAGAAATTGCCATCAGAAACAACAGTGTTTTGTGTGGGAGTTCAGTAACAGCATTGTTCTGTTGTTGTTCCAGAATTTCCTCTGCATAGTGGACATGATTGTTGCTAATGACACAACTGAAGTTTGGGAAAACCTGAATGAAAAGAATACAACCATGAGGTCTTTGTTACTGCAATCGGTAGAAGAGTTTTGCCTGCAGCTCCAACCAGTTAATAATACCATTCCTCCTGTCTCTGTAAGCACCCTTCAGCTACAAGGTTTAGTCACAGAAAATAACATAGATTATAATAAGAGCTTCATCAGTACAGAAAACCTCACAGTTAATGTCTATATTGGTGAAACTGAAATTCAGACTCTAACCCAAAATTCAATCATTGTCAGTGTGATGTACTCAAGCTTTGGACGTATTTTATCCCTGAATGAGCCTAAGAGTGTGAACGGCTTACTGCTAACAACAGCTGTGAAAAGCAACAGCAGACAGAAGTTCGACGTTAATATGACCTTTGCAAAGAAAACCTCATCTCTAAATAATCTGTGTGTCTTTTGGAACTTCACACTCAACGAACATAACGGGGGCTGGGATGATCACGGTTGCACATCCACAGAGGAAGGAGATTATGTCACTTGCTCCTGCAATCACTTGACATCGTTCTCCATTCTGATGTCAGGTGATCAATCTTCCCAGTCAGAAATTGAAAGTTATATTACCTACATTGGCCTGGCCATTTCAATCTTGAGTTTGGTGGCCTGCATTATAATTGAATCCTTAGTCTGGAAATACGTGACAAACAACACAACCTCCTATATGCGCCATGTCTGTATGCTCAACATAGCTACATCACTCCTGATTGCTGACATTTGGTTCATTGTCACTGCCGCCCTCAGTGACGAAATTAGCGGAGAGATCTGTTCTGTGGCCACCTTCTTCATCCATTTATTCTACCTGTGTGTCTTTTTCTGGATGCTCAGCCTGGGCCTCATTCTTTTCTACAGACTGGTGTTCATCTTACATAACACAAGCAAGACGACTCAGAAAGTAGTGTCGTTCTGCCTGGGATATGGGTGCCCCTCTGTCATTGCAGTCATCACCATCGCTGTCACACAGCCAAGGAAGAGTTACATCAGAACGGGTGCCTGCTGGCTCAACTGGGAGGACAGCAAAGCTGTCTTGGCCTTCATCATACCTGCCCTGATCATTGTGGCCATGAACTTGTTCATCACCACAGTTGTTATAATAAAAATAATGAGGCCAACTATTGGGGATAGGTCAAACAGGCAAGAGAAGAACTCTTTGGTTCAAATTGGCAAAAGTGTGGCCATCCTGACACCACTTTTAGGCCTCACCTGGGGATTTGGCCTTGCCACTATTGTCAAAAACAGCAGTCGAGCTTTCCACATCCTCTTTTCTCTGCTCAATGCTTTGCAGGTGAGTTGATGAGATGAGAGCCATATGTATGGCTCTGTTTCTTCTATGACCATTTAACATGTAGTGACGTTCTTGCAGTGCTGTGCATGGAGAGGGAATAAAAACAGCTTGGGAAAGCTTAGGGTTGCCTTACACATCCTTACTCCCAAAGGGCTCTTTGGGAGACCTGTCCCAGGAATTCAGCAGTATTTCACATTCTGAGCTGCCTTAACAGATGTGCCTTATAGATAAAGATGGAATAAAGATAACTTCCAACTTTTCCAGTAGCTTGGGGAAGAACTTCATTCATGAAGATCAGGAAAATAGCCCTATTATGTTCAGGTGGGCAAGCTTCATCATGTCTGGTCTCATTTACAGTGCATCTGGAGGCATCATGTGTGCTCTTGTGGGTTCAAGTAATGGGGGGTATAAACAACATAAAAGTCACCAAGAACAGCTGAGTAGTACTAATAATAAAGAGAAGAACTGACCAAAGCACACATGACTGAGAGTTTTCACTTAGTATGATTTTTACAACATATTAGGTGGCCAGTAGCATCCCAATACAACAGGATTTCTTAAGGACACAACAGTTATGTATACTCTGTCTCTTAAGAATGGCCTCAAAATTGTATGCTTCAGACCAAACTCACTTGCCTTTTATATTGTGAGCCTGCTAGCTTATCTGGGGACCATAAACAGGGCATGATGGCAATGTTAGGTTAACGGTTGGACTTGATGATCTTAAAGGTCTTTTCCAACCTGAACGATTCTGTGATTCTATGATTCTATGTCTTCTGTACACATAGGTCCCTTCTTCCAAATATGTTCACTGATAGCAAACTGTGTCACTTTTGTAGACCAGCTATACACACAGTTTAAGTAGGCCAGGCCTGAAGAACTCCTACCACATCAGCAATCCATTATGTGAGATGCAATTAAAAAAATGCCCTCTATCAAAGAGTTCAAGAGTTTAAATAGTCAGCATGGACAATGTTTGAGATAATTATGAGGTACTGCAATTAAAAGGTTGGTGTCATCAAACTGCATGTCTGTTTGCATCTGTCTCCTAGGGATTATTCATTTTGGTGTTTGCGACTCTCTGGGACAAGAAGGTAAGAATTCAAACTATTTATTATGTTGTTCTGGAATTTTAACATAATTGCTGTATTTACTGATTTATTTTTTTTTAATAAATAGATACAAGAAGCCCTACTGAAGAGGAATTCCATGTCCAAGTGGAGTTCACAGCAAACAAAGGTTAGATCCTTGACCTAAAAATGTATTTCAGAGCTCCTGATGGATAGTCTAAACTTCGCCAAGTGTCTTTTAACTCAAATGCACTTCATATTCTGAATTATTTATTTGAACTAGTCAGAGGAAGACAAAACACTAACAACATAAATATGGATATACCCCCTTTTTCAAAGTTCATTATTTCACCTGTAATTGGTAAAAAATGAGAAGGAGGTTGGTGGACATTTCCCCTGAATTCCACGAGAAATAAACCACAAAAAGTAACTGAAACTTAAAGTTAGAAAACAGAAAATTTCGGTGGCACCATTATTCATTCACAACCTAAGAGAAATGCAAAGAGAACCTCTTGGAGAAGATGCTCTACAGCTATGAGCAGGAAAGGATGGACATATTGCGACTTGAACTCATGAGACAAGGAGATGGGTTAGCCTCTATTTTATGCTGGGAACAGAAATTGGGAGGAAGTATGAATCTTTTGTCAAAATCATGTCTATGTGTTTCAAAGATTCAGATTTCAATGAACAAAAGATAGAACATATACGAATGTTGTTCTGGAATCAAGTGTCCTGGACATACTCCTAGATTGAGTTCCATGCCCAGCAAATTCCTGCATTTAACCCAAAACATTCAGTGCCTAAAAAAAAAAAAAAGAAATAATGTTTCAAAACAAGGACTGGATCCTTCAGGAAGATCCTGCAAGGCTTCTCTTCCACCCGCAGAGACTTTCTGTGGCCCAATGACTCTCGCACTCCTGCATTCAAGCACATCATGGGTGGGATCTGCAAATGCCTCTGCTCAGCATAGGCATTCACACTAAAGGGGGAAACCTGTTCCACTTCCATCTTTAAAAGAAAAAATAAAGTTTGCACAGTGCCTCAGGAAAATGACTGCTGAGGAATACAATTGGGACAGAAAGGCGGGCAGTGTTCCCGCTGAACAGAGATGTCACAGAATCATGGAACAGCTGAGGTTGGAAGGAACATCCAAAGATCATCTAGTCCAAACCCACTGCTTAAAGGAAAGTAAACTAGAGAAGGTTGCTTAGCACAGTGTCCTGTCAGGTTTTCAGTATTTCGAAAGCTAAAGAATCCACTAACACTTTGGACAAAAAGCTGTGGTGTTTTGTCACCCTCAGCATAAAAAAAAGCTTTTTCTTATCAGTAAATGGATTTTCTTCCATTTTAATTTGTGCACCAAAGATCAAGATTCTGAAAAAAGTGCTTCATGGCTGTTTGAAAGTGGTAAACTGGGTAATCTTCAGCAGCCCCTGGTTCCTCCCTCCATGCGTCCTTCGCCTCCACAGATCTCATGGCACCATAGGTCTCTCATCCAAAATAACAAAAAGGAGGCAGAGCTATTTAAGGCACACGAAATTGCTGGCATGGGGACAAAGGAGCTTAAGTAAGTTCAAAAAACATACAGCCCAACTGGAAAGATGCAGAGCAAAACAAGTACCGAAGAGGTGGGATGACTGCTGTGCTAGAATGATGTAGGACTCTCCAGCCTAGGCAACTGGTAGGGAATCTTAAAAGTGATGTATGCTGCTGCAAAGCCATGCAGCAAGTGTGCCATCCAGTCCGATAATTAAGGACCAGACCTGACCCTAAAGAGTGGGAGGCAGATTCAAAGCAAGCAAAGGAGATTTAGACCTCCTTGCTCCTGGATGTTGTGGATGTTGGGCGCTCTCCTAGGTTTTCTTGGAGTTTACTTCATTTTGTGTAGGCTTAATGAGGTCATTAGGGGCTATTAAACACCAAAGTCTTGCCTCTGCCTCCAGAAGTCCCTGTACCTCTGACAGCCAGGGGTGGAAAGAACATTCTGCAGGTCTGCTGCTGCAAGCTTCCTTTGCTTTTGTAAAACTCTTCCCCAGGGCCTCTGCTGTAGCCCTCTTTGGGTAAGAAGTGACTGGGCTAGAGGACCCTTGGGGCCACCCAAGTGCAAATCTGCTTCTGGCGTCAGGCAACCAGGACTCATTAAAAAGGCTGGGGGAATGGTCTCTCCATGTGAACAAAGGCGTAAAACCCCACCTTGGACTGCTTTTACAATGAAGCCTGGGAAATCCCTAAAGGAGAATATAGGAGAGGCCGACCACACAAAGGGCTCACAGCCTCAGTGACCCAGGACGTGTCTTACAGCCCTAGGAGCGGGCTAAGATCTGAGGCTATGGGCTATTATTCTCCTCACAAAGAACTCTGCTGGTTGAAGACATGTTGTGGCTACAGCATGTGCTGGTGCATGGGCTTGTTCCTTCCCAGGGACAGGATGACTTCACATTTCCCTTCGCTGAACTAAGATTCCTGTCATCCCATCTCTCCAGCCTATTGAGGTCCCTCTGAATGACAGCAGGCTCATCTGATCTATGAGCCACTCCTTCCACTTTTGTATCATCTGCAGACTTGGTGAGGGTGCACTTTTCCCATCATCTAGATCATTTATGAAGATATTAAAACAGTACTGGACCCAGTACTGATGTCTCTGCACGGACCCACCAGCGATGTGCTGAAGGCCCGGCAGGAGGCAGCTGTGATTAGCCAGGCAGAACCGTGCTGTACATTTTAAGTGCTTCAACCATCTGCCACACTCAGATCTTGTGTCAGGACAAGACAGGAGAATGCAGTTTCTGCCTCACGTTTCTTCATTTAGGATCCCCAGAATCATCCACAAGGATTTTTTAAACTGGTACTCCAAGTTTTCCAGCATGTTCTGCAGGAGGGTTATTACTGGGAATGCAAGTCTGGGAACATTTCCTAGTGCATTTTTAAAGTGCCATTCCTTCTTTCTGGCTTGAAAATGACATCTGTTTGACATGCTGCTATTCCGACTGTAGAAAAAACTTTTTCCTAGGAAACTGGAATGGAGGCGGGAATAGCTGACACAACAATCATTAAGCATCTTTTGGAAGAATACCATTAAATTCCAGAACCAAAAAGGAAACTTAATTTCCGTAACGAAAATTTTCTTCTTTCCCATCTGGACTGTAGAGTTGTGTTCCAATGCCCTCTAGTGTGTCAAGTTAAATTTGCCTCTGATTATTGGCCTTCAACAACCATCCACTAGCATATAAATCTTAGCTTTTCTGTCTACCTTAATGGATATATTTCTTCAGAACTTGGTACTGTCTGATATGACAGACTCTGGAGCCTAAGCCATCTTCCCTGGCCCACAGTTAAACAGGCGGTTTCTGTCCTGTAGTTTCTTTTGAATTTGATCTCCTTCATCACTGTCATAAACATGCAAATGGGTGAACTTGATGCCTCACAAACATTTAACTTGTACCTCTGTGGATTGCCTGCTTGTGCTACTGAGCAACATATTATTGTAACCTTCTTTTTTCCCCTCAATGTGGCTACAAAGAAAGTTCTAGGCTGTTGACAAAAAGCAATTTTCTCTTTTACAGTCATCCTCCCTGATCCTGGTGACACCAATGCTTGCTATGAGCTATCCATTTTCAAGAACGTTTAACAACTTATGTGGGAAAACAGGTATGTGACAATAGATCTCTCCCACTGAAGTGCAAACGAGGCTTTGCCTGTGTTTTCTCTCTCAGGGTCTGTCTATCCTGGTATCTATCAACCTATTTGTCTATCCATCCATCTGTAGATGGTATTTCATCTTCTAGTACAAAGGAACTGTAATAAGTCATTGGAACCACTAGCATAATGGTTCATGATGCCGGTCACAAGTGGTGTTCCCCAGGGCTCAGTTCTGGGGTCAGTCTTGTTTAATATCTTTATCAATGATCTGGATAAGGGGATTGAGTGCACCCTCAGCAAGTTTGCAGAAGACACTAATCTGGGTGGAAGTGTCGATCTGCTTGAGGGTAGGAAGGCTCTATAGAGGGACCTGGACAGGCAGGATCGATGGGCTAAGGCCAACTGTATGAGGTTCAACAAGGCCAAGTGCCGGATCCTGCACTTCAGTCACAACAACCCCATGCAACGCTACAGGCTTGGGGAAGAGTGGCTGGAAAGTTGCATGGTGGAAAAAGACCTGGGGGTACTGGTTGACAACCAGCTGAATATGAGCCAACAGTGTGCCCCGATGGCCAAGAAGGCCAATGGCATCCTGGCTTGTATCAGGAATAGTGTGGTCAGCAGGACCAGGGAAGTCACCCTTACCCATATTCATACTCCCCATACCCACATACTCGGCATTAGTGAAGCCACACCTCGAATACTGTGTTCAGTTTTGGGCCCCTCACTACAAGAAGGACATTGGGGTGATGGAGTGTATCTAGAGAAGGGCAAGGAAGCTGGTGAGGGGTCTGGAGCACAAGTCTTACAAGGAGCGGCTGAGGGAACTGGGGGTGTTTAGTCTGGAGAAGAGGAGGCTGAGGGGAGACCTTATTGCCTTCTACAATTGCCTGACAGGAGGTTGTAGCAAGGTGGGTGTTGGTCTCTTCTCCCTGGTAACGGGTGATAGGACAAGGGTAAATGGCCTCAAGTTGTGCCAGGGCAGGTTTAGGTTGGACATTAGGAAAAATTTTTTCACTGAAAGGGCTGTCAAGCATTGGAATGGGCTACCCAGGGAAGTGGTTGAGTCCCCACCCCTGGAGGTATTTAAAAGCCGGGCAGACGAGGTGCTTAGGGACATGGTTTAGTGGTGGAATGGCAGGGTTAGTTTAACAGTTGGACTTGATGATCTGAAAGATCTTTTCCAACCTAAACAATTCTATGATTGTAGCATAACGCTAGCAGCATAATTGGCTAACACTAAAACAAGTATCAGATGGCATGTTTCACCAGTTCTAAAACCTACTAACTGATCTTTGTTTTGAGCTTGATGATATCATGACACAGTGCTCCTCAGCTCATTTACTGTTCATGTACTTTTCACCACCCTGGAGTTCTATCTCTTCAGAGGTTCTCTGGCAGTCATTTTATGGATGTCACCATTTCAGTTATGACTTTATTTTGCAAGAACCATTACTGAAAATATGAATAATTTCGTTCCTAAATGTGTAATCTTTGCATCCAACCATTGCTCAGAGAAGATGGTGACATTTGGTCAAAGTGGGGTATGAAGTAAACTCCTTCATTGCAGGCAAGCAACTTTAAGAGTCCATTTATTAGTCAGATAATGGAACAAGAAGTTGGTGTCTGACTGTGCTACAGCAAGTTACATGAGTACACTAGCCAGATACAGAAGCCTCCCACCACAAGAATGAGAATTGCCCACAACTGACTTCCATGCTGCTGCCACCCAGAACTCCCATGTTACTAGCACACTCTTCCACACTCTGCTCTTGGGCTCGGTGCACCTGGGTCTTAGTTTAGAGCCTCGTGGTCACAAGAGGGATGGAGCTGGGATTCATCTCAAGTGCACGTGTTCTAGATGCATCCCCATGCTCAAGCAAGACCAGTAAATCCCTTAATTACTACCCTATGGCATGATCAGCAGTTCAAGCTGACATATCCTGGCTGTGTCACCAAACACATTGACTTCTGTGGTAGCTGGTATTGCTGTAATCCAGCTAGTATCAGGGCTGCAGGCCAAGTCAAAGCCACCTGGGTCATCAGGACAGGTCTAACTGTCCTTACTTCGTAGTACCCCATGTCCCAGGCTATCTGTCCTTATGTCTAACCACTATGCTTTGTTTTGCAGGAAAATACAGAGTGTCTTCTTCAGAGCCATCTAGCTCTTCCACTGAAAACACTTCCAAGTCATATTCTTTGCTTAACTGAGGCACTGCAAATGCAAAATCATGTAACTTTGGAAGGACCTCTGCCCTTTCCAAGACACACACAAAAAGCACCTGTGAGTCATCAAGAAGTGGACTGCTTCGCTTTGACTAAACTGTGCCTTGGTGCATTCTTCTGGAATAATCATTTCTGGTTAACATGTAAGGCAGGGAAGCTCTGCTAGGCAGAATTTTATAGGGGCTGCCAATCCCAGAAGACACAACAAGGTGTTTCAAACTTGGAATGATTTGAAGGCCTTCAAGTGCCAGAAAAGACATTGGGAGTGAAGAATTCTCAGCCTCGAAGAGGGTGCTTAACACTATGCAGTACTGAGCCATGAATTGCAGTGCTATACACAGCTGTGGTCCAGTGGCTATAGTATTTCCCCTATCAACCCTCTGAATGATTCCAAAGGCCTGTGTAGATACACAAGTACCTCATAGCTTCCCTCCTGCCCTTGTATTAGAGTCTGGAAAAGCCATAGGGTATAGTGCTCTCCATTTTCTATTTAAGACTTTCTGGAACCAAAGATTCACAACGGAGAAGGTCCGTTTCAGATCTTCCCTTTGACTTAGATAAAATGAAGGCTGTGATGATTCCTGCGTGGTCTTCTTTCAGGTGGAACGTACTGAAAGCTCCATGTGGCTCTTTTTTGAAGAAAAGGGATCTTTCTATCCTCAACTGTAATTGTCCTTCCCTTATTATCTAATGTGGTAAAACAGAGATTGTTGCTGCCACCTACCACAGAGGGGAATGCATTTATTTAATGCATAGTAATGTGAAGTATGCAAGGAGTCTCTTGTGTGAACTCTGTATGTTTGGATCTCCTCTCAGAGGAGAATCACACTTGGAGGGCTCAGAGAGTCAACTCTGAAGTGAATATTAACCACCATGTGCCAGGCAGGATGAAGGTTTTGTATAAATTATTGCTCTAATACTACCTTTCCAGAATCAGTTCTTTCCAAGCCTGTATACCTTTAAAGGCAGGAGTCCTGTCCTAAGCAGAGGGATATGAGAGAGCCTGCAAAGTATTTATAGCACACACGAATGTTAAAAAACCTTAGTGTAAAATATGATAGACATAATCACGAAGATTTAGATTTGAGGCCAATATCGAATACTGCCATCAGGTGGTACAGCCCCATTTGGTTACAGGGGAATCAGACCTATGTTTACCAATGATGAATCTGTTCCTGGGACTTTGGGATGAACCAGGATGGGAAACTGTTCCTTAAAGTTAGAGGCATGTGTGATGGTTTGGTGTGGGCAGGTGGTGATGACTGAAGACAATAAACAATCATCAATCAAATGTATTACTTCATTTGAAAGCAATTTCTTTTTCTTGAAGATATAAATATAATACTAGAACTAGAACTCAGAGATTAAGAAACATTTGAAAATCCAGAATCTCTTTGAACCACATGGCCAGTGGAAACTTGAAAATCAGACCTTCGCACATTATTCCAACCAAAATTTGCCTTTGGACAGCCATTTGGTCCAGCCCACTCTGGAAGTAGCTTGTGCAACATTGACCTGCTCCAGAACCATCCACTGCCACTGAGTTAGAATAGGTTTTCCATAAACTGTAAAGTACAAGTCCCTGTAGACAGCACAGTCCCACTACACCTTATCTCTGCAGATATTTCACCTCTGAGGTTGCACCACACCTCCCAGTTTAGCTAAGTGTGGATCTTGACTGTATGTGAAAGAGGAAAGGATGTGATGCCGAGCTGCCTGGCACTGAAGGACCACCTTGGGTGGATCTTCAATGGCAAGGTCCTTGCCAGTGTTACAAAAGCCATGAGAGTTCATGAAAGAGAAACAGCTACGGAATTAACTGTGCCAGAAACTGTGAGAAATTAACTTGGGACCAAGGCTTCACTTTTATTTAAACACAGATCAAGATAAAAGGGGAGAGAAGAAAAGGTGGGAGTGCTGAATGGAGGAAGAATGGGAAACACATGGCAGCAACCACCCTATACCCCTCCCACCCACTCTCAGCAGCAAGAGCTAGATCTTTGGCACAAGCGAGCTGGGCAGCTGGGCCCAAACTTTTACCCTAACATCCCTTTGTCCCGACCAAAGCCCAAATCCCCCCATTCACCCCGCTTCCTGAAGTGAGGTCTATCACAGGGCTTGTTTTCTGATGATTGCTGTCACTCATGTACCTCCCCTTGCTTAACTGCAAGACACTAAGTTAAAGCACATTGCAAAAAAATCTACCAGGTTCACCTGATCTCTGGAAAGGGTAGGATCACTCCCTTACCAACCGTTTATAGCAATAGATGAAGAACAGCCACCATCTTGGCACCTTCCTCTGATTTATTACAGCTCAGGAAAAACTGTAAAGGAGGGAATTGTGACATCCAGGTCTCTGAAGCACAGACCTGCCTTCTCTCACACTCACACTTAGAGTTTTTGGGTTGTGACAGTTGCTGAACAGCTCTTACGTGTGCTCAAGCCCAGATTTCACCCTTCATTCCTTAAAGATTTTGAGAACCTTCGATATGAACAATGCAAAGAGCCCAGGACCATTTTATCCACACTACAGTGGCCAGTGAAAATCAACGTGCCCCAGAACTGGGGTTTAAAGGTGTGCAGTTCTGATACCTTTTCTTTGGACCATGAGGTGATGAAGGTCTGGTTGGGGCTTGTCAGAGGCTGGGATGGTTGCGTTCTGCCCATCCCTCCCTCCGTGGCAGCTCTAACCGTAGATACTTGTGAACTCACAACAAGAACTTCTCTGAGTCTTTTGGTCCTCAACAGCTAACAGGGTTCAATGCTGTTGAGCAGACATGGTGCTGACAGGCAGATTCACACATGGACCATGTAATTTCTTGAGTACTTTCCTGTTAGTAAACCAGGACAAAGCAAACAATACAATCTACACCAAGCCTAGGATCGGTTCTTCTCACATGCTCTCCAAATTGTTTTCAGCTTTTTCCTTGGTTTAAGTAGCGCTAAGTGGGTTAACCCTGGCCCCAACCTAATGCTCCCCTTCACTAATGAAACGGGGCAGTGAAAATCAACCCCCAGCCCCAAGGTAATGGGATGGAGCTGCTGAATCTGGGAAAGACAGGCTGTGGGCGAAAGGCAGTGCTGGCACCACAGTTGGTGGGCTTCTGCTTACCCGACTCCTTCCTCAGGCAGTCTGCCCTGCCTGCAGGCCAAGGGCGCCATGTTGGCTGTGCCCTGGGCTTTACCTTGGCTCTCCAGCAGGAAAATGCTCAAGAACTGTGTGGCCTGGGTGTAACTCTGCCAGCCCATCAGCCCCTTGAAAAAGGGGGTGTGCCCTGCATGGGGTAACACTGCTGGGTTCTTGTGGGCATCATCCGCTGTGCCACAGGCAGAGAGCGACCTGGGGGTACTGGTTGAAGGCCAACTGAATATAAGCCAGAAGTGTGCACAGGTGGCCAAGAGGGACAATGGCATCCGAGCTTGTACCAGGAATAGTGTGGCCAGCAGGACCAGGGAAGTCATCCTTCCCCTCTACTTGGCATTGGTGAGGCTACACCTCAAATACTGTGCTCAGTTTTGGGCCCCACACTACAAGAAGGACATTGAGGTGATGGACCATATCCAGAGAAGAGCAAAGAAGCTCCTCAGGGGAGCAGCTGAGGGAACTGGGGTTGTTCAGCCTGGAGAAGAGGAGGCTGAGGGGAGACCTTATCACCCTCTACAACTGCCTGAAAGGAGGCTGTAGCGAGGTGGGGGTCAGCCTCTTCTCCCAGGTAACAAGTGATAGGACAAGAGGAAATGGTCTGAAGTTGTGCCAGGGCAGGTTTAGGCTGGACATTAGGAAAAAATTCTTCACTGAAGGAGTTATCAGGCACTGGAATGGGATACCCAGGGAAGTGGTTGAGTCCCCATCCCTGGAGGTATTTAAAAGATGGATGGACGAGGCGCTTGGGGACGTGGTTTAGTAGTGAACAGGTACAGTTGGACTTGATGATCTTAAAGGTCTTTTCCAACCAAATGATTCTATGTTTCTATGATTCTTTTACCCCACGGAGCCTGGGCTGCAGATCCTCTTTTGCCCTGACTAACTGGATGAGGCAGGCTCACACCCTTGAATGATGTCATTGCTGATAAGAAAACTGACAAGAGATAGGACAGGCATCTTGCTTGAGAATAACCGCTGTGACAGCTCTTCATAGGGGACATCCTAAGCTTGGGGCTGGGAGCTGGCAAAGCTACACTTGCTTCTTTGCTCAGGCAGTCTGAGCCATGCCTTTCTCATCTCTTCCCTGTAGTGAAGAGCTACAAGCAATGCTGACAACAACTTGTGGTTCCAAAGGATCTTCTGTAGGTTACATGGATCTTTTCCAGAAGCTAGGAGGATGTGGTGTCTGCCTTCCCTATGATTCAGGTCTCCGGTCTCTGTTACCTTGGACCACTGCTGCTTCTAGCTCAATGCTGTGTGGTAAAATAGGTGGGTAAGGCAAGCAAGGCATCAGCAGCTGCAAACCCATGCCAGGGGTGCAGGTCTGTAATGCAGCTCCACCACCTGTACTCCTCCACACCCTGGGGCACACAAGCAAGACTGGTGTTCTGCACTGAAAGCCTGAGGGTGGAGGTTAGAGGGAAAGGGATTTGCCATCCCACAACGGAATTCCCACTTCTCGTGCAAGTGGTGCAAGTTAAGCGAAGGACAACTTGAAACGCGGTTCTTTGCTTTTAGGAAAATGAATGCCCTAAACCCAAGTTTGAACAGGAAACAAAGACCTACACATGCTTTGGCCACACGCAAAAATCCCCAACACTTCAGCTACTGTTTGTATTTGCACACAAAGCAAATTTTCTCCTTCATATAACACTTAAGTATAAAAAAATCTGATCTACAGTTTCCAAAAAACAATTATCTAGAGAAATTCCAAATGGCAGGTCGGGGTTATTATAGTCCTCCTCCTGGGGGCAAGAGTTAGGGGGCCTTGCTAGAGCTGACCTGGTATTCAGAGGTACAGATCGAAGAAGGTCTCAGGTTAGAAACTACAATTAGGCAATGCTTCTGGGCAACTTCAGTACAGGTCTATTTAAGGAGTCTAAATATAGATTTTAAGTGCCTTGGAAACTCATGCTTTAAATATTCTGCTCCAATGACTGTGGAAGAGCTGCCTTTATCAGACACGATGGTTAAGAGAGCCAAGAGAGGCTGTCAGCTACATCCTATAGTGGCTGAACACAGAAAGTCTATGAGTTAATTGCAGTGCAGACACACTGGAGAGAGGAGCTACCTAAAATTGTAGTGCTTAGCAGCTGACTCTTCCTGAGCTTGCAGCCCATGGACTGAGTGCAGCATTTGCACTTGGGAAACGATTCACTTTTATTTGAACTCCAGGAGTTCCAGAAAACTGCACTTGACCTGCACTTCATCCATTCCCATGCTGCTTTCCTGGATCAGCTCAGAAGCAGGAGAAGCCGGATAGGAACTGCGAGCCTACATTAAAAATGGCTGAGTTAACTCGGCCTGGAAGCCAACACAGGAAAGACCAAGCTGGTCTCTGAGGCTGTCCTAGGTTTTGTGAGATGATGTCCCCAACAACAGTGAAACAAGCAGTTGGCCCAGCAACAACTGCTGTTGATTTTGCTGCTCTCTCCAGAGCTTTATCCAACACTGATCATGTTTTGCCCATAATAAACTTCCCCTTTTGCTAGCAAGTATCCAAGTGCCCAGTTGCAAGCTGCAGGAGCTGCCCAACATGGATTTTCCTATTCTTAGAGAGAAATGCTACATCCTGGAGTCATAGGCTCCTAGGAAATGAAGGAGCGAGCAGTAATGCTGAGCTGCAAAGATCCTGGAAACTATCTATGAAATTAAGTCAAGCAGTGTTTAGGGGATATCTGGAGCATTTGTTGCAGATAACAGAGCATCCCAGCATACCCAGTACAAAGCCCAATGAGTAGTAAAACAAAGCACTTTGATTGGGAACTGAAGAAGAGCAAAGTGAGCAGACTCTGAATAGGTTCTCTTGGGCTTCTCCTTTTGGGCACCTTTTGGGGAGATTGGCACTAGCAATCTTCAGATCCCAAGGAAAATGGACTGTGTGTGCAGTTTCCCAGAAAAGGAGTGCAGAAACTGGGATGTTTGTAGAGAGCGACTGCAGCTATACCCTTGAGGTGCTTTTTCTGCACCGATGAGATGCTCTGAAATCTGTTACTCTCAGGTTGAGGATCTAGTGGGGCTCGGGTCCAGATGAGGGGCAGCTGGGATGTGTTCGTCCCCCAGTGCAAAGGCTTAAAGTAACATCATTCAAAGGCAGCAGGGCCAGTCCCTGTCATCTTTCCCAATCACCATATTTTGCTGCCAGCAGGAAGCATGAGAACAGGGCAAAACCAGCTTCCTGATGAAGGGAGAAGAGATGCCTGGACCCAACCACCAGCAACACTGGCAAGCCCAACAGCCTCCTTCCAGAAGGCTCCAGACCCAGCAGGATGTGTAGCAGCAACCAGCAGATCCCAGCAAGACCCTGATGTCCTGGACATGGACTGGACAGGGATTTCTTCTTCCCTGGAGGAGAGCAGCTCCATCTCCTTAGAAACATAGAATCATTCAGGTTGGAAAAGACCTTTAAGATCATCAAGTCCAACCGTTAACCTAACCCTGCCATCCCAACACTAAACCATGCCCCTAAGCACCTCATCTGCCCAGCTTTTAAATACCTCCAGGGATGGGGACTTGACCACTTCCCTGGGCAGACCGTTCCAATGCTTGACAACCCTTCTGGTGAAAAAATTTTTCCTAATGTCCAATCTGAACCTGCCCTGGCACAACTTGAGGCCATTTCCCCTTGTCCTATCGCCCATTACTTGCGAGACCCACCTCACTGCAACCTCCTTTCAGGTGATAAGGTCTCCCCTCAGCCTCCTTTTCTCCAAGCTGAACAACCCCAGTTCCCTCAGCCTCTCCTCACAGGACTTGTGCTCCAGACCCCTCACCAGCTTCATTGCTCTCCTCTGGACATGTTCCAGCAATGCAATGCCATTCCTGTAGTGAGGGGCCCAAAACTGAACACAGTATTCAAGGTGCAGCCTCGCCAGTGCCTCCCCATTTCTCCTGGGGCTGGGGACAGACTTTTATTCCCAGGTTTCAACAGGGAGCCAGTGCATCGAGCAGGGCCCAAGTGCACCCAATATCAGCTGCTGGGACATCCTCTGTGACTGGATGCCATCACAAGTTCCCCTAGCAGAGATGAGTCAGCATGTGGTTTGGAAGGGGGTGAAGACTTGGGCTCTGTCTACACAAGTAAACTGCACAGTGTCAGAGCCTAGGCATGTTTTTGGAGTGAGTGGTGACAACTTGCAGTCTTATTCTTCATGTCCCTTTACTCTAGGGACAGAGTATTAACTTGATACTGCCTTAATTAAATGGATGGTTTGTCCTTACTCACAGGACTAGTGTGAGCACCGGGATGAATCCAAGTGTAAAAACAAGTGTCCTTGTGTACAACCTACTGCCACGAGAGTGCATTTTCCCTAGGCTGCTATCCCTTGTGACAGGTATCTGATAGATACAAGGGCAGCTTCAGCCTCTGCAATTATTTACCATTTGTGTTCTGAACTCCTTCAGTTCCGATATGCAGACAAGAAGAAACTGCTTTTGGAGGAAAGCTGGGTAACAAAGATTCAAGTGTGGAAACTGTTAGAGCCCTTGAAAGCAGAGATCTTAGGACATATTAGATCGGTTGTTTCCTGCCATCTGCAGTAAGTTCTAGGGTGTTAACACCTTATCCGGCACACTCTAGTACCACAGATCCAGTCTTCATCTTCATACGCTCCCACCCCTCTCCTTGACTTATGAGATTATGATTTCCAGACATATGGTTTTAACTACAGATCCTATCCTGTGATAACTGATATTCTGCTCCAATTTCATCCAGAGATTGCTGAAATCATGGGAGTTTTATAGATGTTTAAAAAAAAAAACTTGGATTATGCCCATAGACTTGATTTACACTTGAATATTTGAAAACCTTATGTGATGAGACCTTCTAGAAAGACAACTGGTTTTAATGTGAAATTATTTCCCTGCTGGAGAATTGGCAAAAAATATATAGTAGTAGTTTATTATCAATTTTATGTAATAGCTACTCAGCTTTTGTAAACCAACACAGCTCCATGGAAAATGAATGTTGATGTACCAATTTACATAACTATGGATATGAACCCTTTAGATTTCTTGAGTAATTTCTATAGCAGCTTTTCTAGAATCTTAATATATGTGCTTCTGTGTGACTTTTTGCAGTGTTTTGAGAGGTTCTACCTGTTATTTAATATGAACTGTGGTTGAGAGTAAATGCATGCACTCCCAGCACTACCGCTTGCTATTGGATGAAGAAACAAAACATTCAAAGAATACACAAGAGAGACAGGGTATGAACTGTCATTAGACAACAGCTCTACGTGATGTTCTTTAACTGCCAAGTCCTACAGCGTAAACAGATTGCTGCCAAGGTGTTGATAGAGCATTTCAGTCATATGCTGACTGGTCTTCTACAAATTGTATTAATCATTTTTCACTGAAAATTGATGTCTTATGAACTATGGAAGAGTACCATGCTGAGATTTCCCCCCCTGCAGTTCTTTATCTTCTAGCCATCATGGAAATGAGGACGATGGTTAAGACAATGGTTCCAGCAACTCCACCAACTGTCATTCCCAGGATGTTCCCATGGACCTGCCTTGACTGACATCTCTCACCTGTAAAGAAGAAGGCTTGTCCTGATGTGCACCTGGGAAAACAAAGTACAGATTTGCATGGATCAGGAGTTTTTTCCTGCCCTATAGGCCCACCTCAAGGTCCTCACACTCACTGTCCTGGATGAGCAGTTCCCATCAGAGGGATTC
The DNA here is from genome assembly GCA_017310255.1 of Butorides virescens. NCBI lineage: Eukaryota > Metazoa > Chordata > Aves > Pelecaniformes > Ardeidae > Butorides > Butorides virescens. The sequence goes on from JADKXX010002728.1 coordinate 135,481, forward strand.
ACGTCACAACAGCCCCACCTGGTCTGGAAGCTATCCACATCCCCTGGAAGCACCACAGAATGAGGTTTCTTTCCCTCCCCTTATGGCTGCTAGTAGAAACCAGTCACTGCAGTGAAGTGTTTTGTTCCTACTGTACCTTGAAGACCTAGTGGCTTAGACCTCTGAGGTCTGTAGCTCTGAATACTTATTAGCTACATCATTTGGTTCAGAAGAAAGTCAAGGCAAACAGGGAAGAGGTTTGAGGTACCTGCAGCTTGCTTGTCCTTTCACATTCACACAGACTCCGTCATTCTGGCAAGGGTTCGGGTCACATGGGTCTTGAAGATAAGACAGCCGGTCTTGAACGGGCTCCGCATCCTGAGCTGCTCTCTTCTGCCTTTCAAGAACGAGGCCTTCCATGAAGGCAGGTTGTGCAGGTCTAACAGGGACTTCAGTGTTATTGAGGTGAATTATATCTTTTAAGAAAGGAAAGAGAGGCGAAAGACATCAGGTAACAGTAAGTGATGCTATGTGTAATATCCTTCATACCAGGGGCTCACAGGGTGCTTTGTGGACCAGAACATACTCCTCATCTATTTGCCCTTTACAGAAGTCTTGTCATACCACAGCAAGTTCTGTCTATTTAAAGCACAAGGTACAAAATAATACTGAAATTATGGTAACTAGTTAGGTAAATCTGTGGTATTCTGTACTTTGAAAAATTATGCTGTGTGGCTGTTCTCTTTGAAAATAAACACAATGAGGAAGGCCCTTTAGTATGTTCAATGCTTAGAAATGGACATAACTACTGGTTAGGGTGCTTAAAGGTGTCTAAGAAGTTAACCTTCAGTAAATCCTTGCCATTTAGATTCCTCTGAACTCACTTCAGTCAATGTCACCCACCTGAAACTAAGACACAGAAATGCTTTTAAAAGTTGATCCCCATTAGAAGATGACTCACAGACAGGTGGCAATAGTTACTTGAGTGTATAAAAAGAGATTGAAAAGATCACCAATTTGGTTTTTGTAAGCAGAAGCAGGAAGAGGGTCTTTACCATTAAATTCTGCAAAAATAATCAGGTCATCATTTTTCAGGAAGTTTCTCCGTCTCAACTGGCTGTGGGATATGAAGTTAGTCCACCCCCAGGATATAGTTCTATAGCAATTGCACGAGGCATCAAATGTTCCAGCAATTGATGGTTTGTCCCATATTATGGTTCCATTAACATCTGCAAAGAGAATATGAGTGACGAATAAGAACCACAGAGTTCTGCAGCTGGAAGTACGGCATGACATTTTTGTGCATTACAGTGTCAAATGGAATTTATGCTGTGAAATCAAGTTCAGAGCTGAAATGACCAAACAAGTTGCAGAGGACCGACAAATTATGGGCGCCATCAGATCCTTAGATATGGTCTGCATGAGGACTCTTAGTCTATGTGAGGGCATTTAAACTCTACAACTCCCCTTTCACTGAGGACTAACCCAACGCAAGTTAGCTCCTCATTGCCACCAACTCAGAGGTCCCTCCTGTGTAAAGACACTTCCTCATCAGTTTTTAAGTACTTATGGTTTAGAGTCTAGCAGATTTTGTTCATTGCTATAGTTCTGTTAAACATATTCAGACCTCAGGTTTAAAAGACTATACTAAACTTCCACTGGAAAAGGTGAAGAGGCGTGGAGATTCATCCCTAATATTTCATTCTGTACCATACTCAGTATTGTCCCATTGTTCTTATTTCTTTGAATTAACATATCCATGGGGAATCCTAGGGGTGGATGTGGAACTATGGTGCCACATGCTATATAAACCTGGAGTTAAAAGGTATCCCCTGCCTGAAACAGTTCATAATCTGTGGTCTACACCCAGCCAAGCAAGACAGGCTTCAAATGCTGCAGACTGATCTCATAGGTGTTTTCAGGAATTTTTTTCTTAAATACAGCTACAACATGAGCACTGTGCATTCGGGCCATGTATGTTCAAGTTAAACAGGCCTCCAAAATGCAGTTTAAGCTTAAATTATTGTTGATTTAGTAATGGAATACAGCACCCTGGTGGCATTGCACCATCCTGTGGTGGTATGGGCTATCATAATGGGCAAACCACAGGTAGAATGAGAATTGCCAGCTCTTAGAAATCTGTATTTAGAGTCAAACTCAGATATCCCAGGGATTGTTCATAACAACACCAACCTTCTATGCATCACTTTTCATATTAGATGATCTTTCACAGACAGGAATTTGGAGTCATACACAGGAAAGTGTCCCAAATTGGGAAATGCAGCCAAAGTTGCCCAACTCTGAGTCCTACACCCAGTCCTCTGACTCAGATTCTTTGACTTTTCATTTTCATCATTCCTCCAGGCAGACACCACTTACCTGATGTAACCTGGTATTTGCTTGTGGTAAAGCTTTTGCTTGAGGACATCCTTTTCAAGACATCGGGGTCCTGGTCCAGCACTGTGAGTACAGCTTGGCGGTTCAGAGCTGGCCACTCCAGAACACCATCGTTCTCTCCACTGCACAAGTGAAAGGCGATGCGAGTGTAGCCACTGATTACGGAGTGGGGAACCAAAGTTATGCCAAAAGCATAACCCTCAGGGCTATAAAATCGGGGGCTTTCAACAACCTCACTTAATGGGTTATCGAGGATTTGGCTAAAATTCCGAATGACCCACACAGCTGTGGGACAGGGAGTCTCTGTCAGTGTGACGTCATCAATAGCAATCCCACCAGACGAAGAGATGGGGTTGCCCTTTAGTCCTTGGAAGAGGTAACGGAACTTCTTCTGAGCGTTGAGGGTTACATGGGCAATTTTCCAGTTATAGTCGTTATCGGCTTTGGTAAAAGGAAAGCAAAACATTGCCATCAACATGGTTAATGATATGATGAAGCATCTTATTCCCAGACATCCATTCCAGCTGCATTTTTAGACAACTGGACCTCTCACAGAATCCTGAAGGCTAGAGATCTTAAGCTGATGTTGTGATTACAATATCCTCACATTGCCTTATCATCTAAATGCATTGAACACATTGTATTAGGAACTTTCCACACATTAGTGAGTGACAGTCTCTAGTATAAAGGGCAACAGGCTAAAGGCCAAGACATAACAAGCGGATAGGAGTCAATGACCTGACCCAACGTGTTAGAGTTAACTGTTGCTCCCACTTTTCCAGGGACTTATGCTTCCCTGCAAACTGCTGCAGCTTGTTATAGGCAGGTAATCACAGGTCTTGGGTTTTGACAACATAAATGCGTAGTGCCACAATGGCTGAATTTGTCCCATTCAGTAAAATCACCCAAAGCAGGAACTCAGTTCACATTTCCAAAATTGCATACGTTTTTACATTTCCCACCATATAAAAATCAGACCAGGCTTCCTATTGACTGCAAATGAGCACAGGTATTTACATCTGGACAGCTCACTATTAGATCATATAACAGCCAGTGGAGAGCTAGTCAATGGGTCTCCAGCAGAGTCTGGGGTCCTTCTCAGTCACTGAGTATAACATAATGTTGTTAGGAACATTGGGACTTCTGCTGTAGAGCACCTAAGTTACGTTATTACAACCCACAGTTTCACTGCTAATTGCCCTCACGTAATACCAAAATCCTTAGCCAGGTTGCAAGATATTCTGGTAGCTTCAGGAAAACCTTTGGATTTCTGAGCCAATCCACTGCATTCATGGACTCAGTAAGGCAACATTTCCTCCCCCAATATTCTATATATTCCTCATATTTCCAACATTACCTTGAAAGGTTTGAATTTTCTTCAACTTGCGAACATTTCCAGTGCCATCATCCTCTTTAATCCAGATGATCAGCTTGTCAGTAGTGTTTCCCGTGATCTTATAGAAGAACTGGAGGCACTGCTGAGTTCTCTTTGGATAAAGGATTCGAGACTCTAGGATTGCCACCTCATCTGCCTTGCCAGAGTCGGTGCTGAAGTACATGAAGTAGCCAGCATCTGTGAAGAAAGTGTAGAAGGTCACTGTCTCTTCCCAGATGTCCTGCTAGCTGCATGGTGTAAATTCATCATTTCAATTCCACTCTTTTACTAGGCATAAGAGTAGTATTTAATGTGGATAGTAGAGGATATGGTATGTGATAACCATCCAAGACAGATCAGGGTAAGAACAGGACTAGTAGTTCAGCATATATATGGAACTCATTACTGGCAGCTTATGTCAATTTTGCATTAGTTATCTAGTTGGAAGTTAGACGCCTCAGGGATGCCAGAGATATGAGACAGAGGATTCAGTGCTGACTGCAAGTGACTAGTAAACATATTTTTTATTTGATTTATACTGAAGGTATCTAAAGGTGTGATCTTAGAGATCACATGCTATACTACCTTGTAAAGGGTAAGATAATTCCTTATCAGTGATGAAGATAATAAAGAAGAGTTGGACACAGAACTAGCACTCTACTGAGCTTGAATGTGAAGAAGCTCTTTTTTACAGCTTGTCCAAAGACTTTTAAAAACTAGCTTCTCAGTTTGGGGAAATTATTTAAGAATTCCTGCCCCTCTAGTTTAATTTCCCACTAACATTTTCTGAAGTATTCTTTACTTTAGATTTGAAATGTCTACTTCTATCCTTATATTTACAAGAGATTCACCATTTGCACACATCTCTTATCTTGATGTCACATGGACTTGTCGTCTTACTTGTATTGCATTGCTCTTTCTTTATTCATTATGGTCTGTGATTAAATTAACAAGTGAAAATCTTTTAGAATAATAGAATCGTTTAGGTTGGAAAAGACCTTTAAGATCATCAAGCCCAACCATTACCATAACCCTGCCATCCCACCACTAAACCATGTCCCTAAGCACCTCATTTGCCTGGCTTTTAAATACCTCCCAGGGATGGGGACTCCACCACTTCCCAGGGCAGCCCATTCCAATGCTTGACCACCCTTTCAGTAAAAAAATTTTTCTTAATGTCTAACCTAAACCTGCCCTGGTGCAATTTCAGGCCATCTCCCTTTTTATCTTTTGTGTGAAAGCTTCCTCTGTTGGGGGCTGTTTTCTCAGATTCTTGTCCAAGCTAGCATCTAGGGCATCATCCATTAAACCTGCAGCTGCATAAACACCGTGCAGCCTCCTACATGGTTAGTGGAGCTGTTTGAGCTGTTCATCATGTTCACTTTAACCATATCAGGGGAATATTCTCCATTACCTCCCATGTGGTAGCAATTCTTTGAACTCATACCCATAGAAACCTTGCCAAAGATACCCAATGGCTTTATGCACATATATGACATTTCACCATAAGTTAAATGTATGTTACATTTAAGTATGTTAAATATAAGTATGATCACTGTTGCTCCAAGTGAGAAACAGGGCTGTGAGCCTTATTCAGGTGCCTAACTTTGTTGTTGAACTTATTATGGTATGAAATCCCCAAATGATCTAGACTCTATCTCCTTTTTGATAAAATAAAGTCAAATAAAGGCAACATTGAGCATCTATGGCAATTATAATACAGCCTTAGGCAGCATGGGGCTACAAGGATCAAATCCAGACCCAGGCTGCCAGCTCCTCTCTAAATGTTAGGTTATACTTTCCCTCCTTCAGTTTAGCCAGTAATAAGTCAAAAACCCAAGAAGTCAAAACTTTTTGGGCAACATATGATCCACCTGTGTTAGAAACCTAAAATTTGCCCCCACTTGAGATGACTGCAGAACCAGTTGTGGATGGCTGTATTAGGTTAACAGTTGGACTTGATGATGTTAAAGGTCTTTTCCAACCTAAACGATTCTATGATTCTAACCAAGGGTCATTGAAGGCGTTCAAAAGGAGAGGCACTCCCTACTGATGTAATTAATTTAGACACTCTGTAGATCCACAAAGGCACCTACCCCCCTCCATTAACTCTGCAGGTTACATTGATACTTATTTTGTACTGAGTCACTAGATGCTAAATGTAAGTGCAGGTTAAGTGCTTACTTTAGACAGATTGGATTTTACCTGATAATCTCAAACAACTCAGCTGAATTATTTTTCAGTTACAATTATACTATATGGGGAAAAAAAAGAGAAGTAAGAATTTTAAAAGTCAGATGAGGGTTAGGAGCATGTAATTCTAGAAGCTGTCAGAGGCTTTTCTTGAGTTATATTGCATTTTTGGACCGGATCAACATTATAAGTGGTTGAGGACCTGTTCTTTCCCATGGGTGTGTCACATAAGGGGAATAGTCTACTCCTGAGATCAGCAAGTCAAATTTTTCCTTTATCAAAGAGTAATAAAGCACAACTGAATGTGCTTTAGGCCAGGATTCTTTCACTCTGCACTTAGGCAAAATTTACCATAAAAGTAACTTTTTGGGGGGAAGTCTCTACTGGTTTTCCCTGCCTAAATAATGACAAATCAGGCCCTTGCTTTTCAGAAGTGCTTGTTAGGATTTAATCTTTGTTCTCACTTGTAAGCTACCACCCTGCGACTGGGACTAGGACTGACTCTGCCCTTTTTGGGATTTTCTTCCTTTGAAAAATTACCGCATGAAAAAGAAAATTATCCCTAAACACCTATCATAAAATACTTTACAACTGTCTTCTACCTCCAGAACCAGCACTCCTCAGGTTTAGCTTATCATTCACTTTGCAAGCACAACATTTATGAGTGGCTATGAGTGCTGTTTCATTCTTATCATGGGGTAACATAACTCTTATTCAGACTTTGGAAGTTGCAGTAAATCTTTTTCCACGTTATATTTAAAAGGCCTCTAGTTGAGATTGTTCTTTGTCCCCTTTTATCTTGCTGGTATGGAGAACATTCCACTACATTGAAAAAGCTTAACGAGAGCACAAGTGCAACCATAAACTCATGCTCATAGGGCCAAGACACATGAAAAGATAAAGGGCTTTTTGCTTAACTAGAAACATTGCAACTCAGATGTTTGCCGGGTAGTCTTCTACATATGGTCATTTAATCCTGTGTTTTCAGTATCCAGTGCTGGGTTTTCTCAAGTGTTGCCTATGACAGGTTCAGAGAAGTTGTTAAAGACACTGTAATTAAAGTACACAGACCAGCATAGACATGCACAAGGGCCCATTACTCCAGGTAACCCCTTTTCCATAGGAAGGTGTTCTGTTACTTAGTTTTACCTCTACAGCGCCCAGAAAGTGTGTGGTCTTCCTGTCCTGGAGCACTGCCCATTTGATGGACCCAGTCTAGATCATCTCTAGTGCCCTGAATCATGCCGCAGATATTTTCAAGCTCAAAAGAACACTGGTCCAAAAAAGTGTGAGTTGAAGCTGAAAAAAAAAATGCAGAGATGATTACCTCCAAAGTAGAATCTCATTAAAATTTCTGCCTTAATTTGGGGGGAAATTTGTTTACACTAGTATAGACATCATGTAGAGAAGACAATCCACAGCAGATGTGAACCCAAAGACTCAAAAGAGGAAAAGTTTGATTCCTGGAGGGATTGCCTGCATAAAGATAACAGCATTTGACCACTTTGCAGAAGGTTAAAAAACTCCCATGCCACAGCTGACGCGCAGTGACTGGTGGTGGTTGTCTTTAGGCCTGCTTGTAAGCCTTGGAGAGACAAGTCGCCCTGTGAACAGTGGTGGTGTTGCATTTAAGCATTCTTTTGCTGGAGGTTATTGTTCTTCATGGCTCACTTGTCTGCTTGATGAGTGTGAGCGCTGTTCTTCCACTTCAAGCAAAGTCCACCCAGTTACCTTAGGCCTGTTCAGCTGAGTTTGCCTGCAAGTGGATGCTTCTGTTGACAAATCCACAGGGACAAGAACTTCTCACTAATAATGACACATGTGATAACATCTTCAATCAGCTTAACAACCAACTAGACAGAGTGTCGGACTCTAGACTTAGCCAATCTCGGTGCAAATAATCTAATGAAGACCAAATGTCAGTAAAAGAAGACAAAGTACAGTTGCATTCACCTCTCAAAAGAGGCACAACGAAGTTGCCTACACACCAGCAGAACACAACTACAGGTCTGAACCCCTAGGAGCAACGTGGAAGAAAAGACATGAATGGATTGACTTTCATTAACTAATTGAACTTTTACAAAAGTAATGACAGTTAGCTGACCCAAAGAGAGGGATGAGGAGGGAATAAACAGTTCAGGTCTTCACACCACAGGTCCTCTCCCATACTGCCTCAAGACCACCTGAGAAGAGTTTTTGTGGTTTTAGAGACATAAGGGAGGTAAGCCAGCCAGGCTCAAATATAAACAAAGAAAGAGTTTGCTATGGTTAAATTATGACTTACTGCAGTTATACATGCGATTCAGTCTTTCCACATCAATGGCACTGAGGTCTAGACGTTGTCCAATTATGTTATTAAATTCTGGTATGTTCGCTGTGATTGTGGGTATGCTTTCATTTTTGTTAAATGAAAATGGTGCATAGTGCATCACTGATTCGTAGTCATAGGGTGTGTTCAGATCAGTGATGAAGCCATCATCATACTTCACAAAATTGTGCTCTTGGCCTGGTAAAAGAACAGAAAAGTGCTTAGTTTTTAGAGAAATTGGAAAGGAAGAGGCTTTAGCATGGTCCCTTGGATACAGTTTTATGAGGAAGAATTACTTTTATATTCAAATTTAGCAAGATTTGTTTATGCAGTAATTTGGATAACAAAGCAGTGTCTTTAGATTGCAGTTCTGCACTCTCACATGTGGCTTCACCAAGTCCAAAATCAAATATCAATGAGCTCTAGAGAATGAAATATATATGAGATTAGATTAGATGGTCTAATAGTAAGCATCCAGAATGATTATACGTAAGGATTAACATACTCCATTCCAGAGCCTGTGTGTATTGATGCAAATGTTCCTCAGGGTAGTAGATCATATATGAGCAAGGAAAGGCCCTGGAGCCATCTACTCCTTAAGGGGACAGGTATGACAGTCCTGGAGTGCCTCCAGGTTCTGTTCTTCTCTGAAGCAAAGAATATATTAGGAATTTGTGAAAAAAAATGATGGGTTTACCCTAGATGGACAATATTGCTATGATATTTCTATTGAAATGTCTTTTGGAAACATGTTTCTCATGGTTTCTTACAGAAAGATTTTCATGATGAAGGTGTCTTCTAGGGCAGAGAGAGGGAGCCATTTCACATACTTTGGTATGGAAGTAATGAGAGAGTGCCGGCATTTCCAGCCGCAAATATTTTCAGAATATTTGGCATTCATTCTCTAAGACAAAACAGGACGTGACTGCGCTCGGTGGACAATTACAGCTTCTCTGTGTAAAGGCTGCCCTTCCTTTCTGCAAGACCATTCTGGGTGCAAAGATCTTCAGTCCAAGGCTTGAGATTGTATAACACCTTGGGGTTGTTGTCTTACCGATACTTGAATTGCACCTTTTATCAAAAAGGGTGAGACTATTGCTAATTAAGTACTATCAAACACTTTTTATAGCTGGGGACAAAATCTTGGCAGGACACAGGCATGTGTAGTGATGTTGGTTTTTAAGATCATTACCAGGCAAAGGGCAACTTCTGTGTATTTTTAAAAGAAATAAACCATACAGCAAGGTGGCTCTTTCATTAGCCAGTCTTGTGTGTTTTCTCTGAAGTCTCGTAAGCTCATTAGCCTTTCTGTCAACAGCAACATGAATAGGAGATCTCTTCTCTCATCAGCCAGCTATCTGCACTGCAGTTTATGATAATGCATTATGGCTAAAACTACTACCATGCTATTAAATTTGGGGTTGCAGATCACTAATGCAGGAACAGATGCGTGAGTGCGCACACAAACACACACAGATACAGAGCACAATCATAACAGCATTATTTCCCTTTGGAGGAGCAGACGTCTTTCAAATGGCTCCAGTAGAAGTTTTCTACTTAATGAATTTGCCTAACTGGAAAATGACATTTTATAGTATGGATAGAAACCTACAGAATATAGGAATTGACTGTAATGATATCAGCCCAGCCCCAGGACTCCATTCAGGATAGTGTCACACTGAAGTCCATCATCTGCATCATTTTTTTGGTGTCCCAGATTTGTGGCTACTGAATACACCACAGACAAGTTGAGAGGATTCAATGATATAATTTCTTGAAGAAAAAAAATGCATGGAGAACTGGCACGGTTTTGTCAAGCTTTTCAATACCTCTGTACATCACAGAGCTCTCAATAGTGCATTGCAAGTACGTTGCAATTCTTCTTGATTTGGAGGCGGTTAGTTACAGAGCACAGCAAAAAAGGGCCCAAAAGTCAGAGTCTAGATGCTATTATCGTCATCAACACCGCCACCATGATTCAAGATGAGACGAAGTTAGTAATAAAGTGACTTGGGTTTAGTGCTGTTCATAGCAATCAAAAATATAGCCTGAAAAATCAATATCCACATCCCATGTACTGCTCAGCCACCCCAAAAGAGACTACACTTACAGGGTAGAGGCAAGTAGCAATGCACTATGCCATTCAACTTTGAGCATTTAAAAATATCAGATACTGCTCTTAAAGGTCAGCAGAAACTGCTTGTACCAGCAGTTCTTATCTATGCAAAAGTGAACACAGTGTTCCTTGAATCTTGTTCCTTTCTGATTATTATTTTGCCTGTATTTTTCACTTATTTGAAAAGATGGTGAGAGCATAACCCTGGAGACTGAAGTGATCAGTTTGCCCACGCAGAGCATGAGCAATGACAGGGCAACTTGGCTGCATTGGCTCCATCACTGGCATCATGAAGCACCACCACTGAGAACAAGTGTTTACACTTGGTGCCTTTGCTAGTATGCCTTTCAGAACTTGTTATAGACACCCACTCACTCATTTTCAAATAAGTGATCATTAAGTGGTACAGAACCAGACCTCACAGGAGACAGCAGGAGAAACTGCCCAGGGACCAGGGGGACTGTGAAGAGTTTGCTGAAATTCATAAAGCCACTGAATCTGATGATACTAAACCTGAAGGCAAGAACCTGCGGAGACATGCTGTGCAGCAGAGAGCAGGATAGAGCCCTATTTTATGTCGCACCTGATCCAATCACTTTGAGGTTTCTTCATGTATAAAGTAAACCTTTCCAGTTTCAGGAAAGCCTGAATCTCTGAGTATAAAAGCCTTTCTGATTTTGAGAGGACCTTTGATTAAAGAAGAGCCACCTCCACACCCACCATTCCAGTAAGTTTACAATTTTCATTACACAGCAAGAGAAAACAGATTCATAGAGAGGGGAAGCAATTGGTTCCAAATCAGAGTGCAGAACAGTCCTGGAGCCAAGGGGAAAAAAAGTCCTCTGGCTTCCAAGCAAGGACTCTCTCTTCTGGCCTTAGACAGTCTGTAGTCTTTGACCAGAGAAGTTGAGTCAAAATACTGCTACATCTACAGTTTGATTTACAGTGGTCTCAGGTGTGGCCCAGTGTTTCTAAAATCATATCTTTAAGAGGGTCTTAAAATCTGGGAGGGAAAATAAGATAATGATGAATCTGCACTTTACAAAATCTGACTTGAAGGTCTAAACCCACCTGCAGTAATTTCATCCCACCAGATTTTCACATAGTCATCCCGGTCCGTTCTCGACTGCTCATGGTAAAATCCTAAAGCATGCAGGATCTCATGTTCCACAATTGCTCTGTAGTCACACCGTTCCCCGATAGAGAGTGTCTGTCCAGTCTGCAGGTCCCCCACCATGGACCAACACCTGAGAAAGAGAGAGAGCTCACTGTCTATTAGGTAGAGTTTTCTTCTTTGTATTTAAGTTCTCAGTCTGCTCACTGGATTTAAAGTAATATCAAAAAAGGTTTAAATATAAAAGGAGTAACATAAATCAGATGCTGACCAGATGCCTGGATACTCTATAGATACCCTACTGTGAAAGCAGACTAAGCCCCTAAAATATACTCGCTCTCACTTGCATGAGGCCAGCACTTTACTTACTCTCTATGTTAGACAAGCTCATCGCTGATTTTTGAGATCCACAGAAGTTTAGTCCTATATCAGCTGCCATTTTGCCAAGAAACATGCCGAAAATATAATACATAGAAATAGTAGACTTGTCAAGATGGACTGAGCTTTCCTGCAATCACTTGGGCTAGAGAAAGGATCTAGAAGGATTTAGAACAGCAGCATTTAGTCCTTTTTAAAAAACTAGGAATATTACAATAAACTGTCTTCCCATAGACTTTTTTTTTTTGATCTGTCTTCCAAAGATTTCAAACCCTCAAATCTGGCTATGCACATCCCTGGTAAGTTAAGAGGATGTGCATGGGGTTCATTACACCCATCACTGACATGGAAAACAACCCTAGGTAGGAAAATGGAGGCAGTTGAAGAAAACTCAGCCACGCTGGGATTTGCCTCATTGAAAAGTAACCATCTAAACATCAGATTCCAATTCCAAGTTCATCATCCAAATATTCTCTGCAGTTAGCAGAGGAAGGCAGCTGCTTCCAGTCTCAGTGTCTAAGAAGATAAAATGGGTTGCTTTCTCGGTGGCCTCTTTTTTTCTGCTGACAATAGACTTAGACTGAACTTTTAGACTGCTGAAGTCAGATGGAATGAATTCCCAGCTGATTCTACACAGCAAAATTAACCAAAAATTGATATAACCCTTACCCATTTCCTTTTGTAAAGAATATGTAGGTTGTCTCTCCTTCATATGGCTTGAAATCAATGCAAGACTTGAGACGGAACATTTCAAATGCCTGGAGAATGACTGCTTTGGCATTCAGATCTGGAAAACAGATCAGGAAAGCACCTTTAACACACTGCAGATCATTCCCCCTGGAGAGGCAAGGTATGCACGCAGACCTATGCATGGGACTGAAAGAAAAATGATTGTCAAGGAAAATTATTTAATTTGACTAAATTGGGGTTTGTTATGATAGCTGTAGAAGAAAAAAAAATTATTTTGATATAAAGGAGAAATCTAGTTGTTATTCAATTTTAATGTGAGAGACCCAGTTCTGAAAAAGGCATTTTTTTAATCACAGTAACCCCAGTGCAAATAGGGATTGGAGCTGAAAGCTGAATAAAGTATCTGCATTACCTAGGCTATCGCCCAGAATATATGGAATGGGGAACTTCCATCTGTAGGTCTCATTTCTCAAGGCGTTTCGCTGATTTGCCTGAAAAGGGAATTAACAGCTTGTGATGCATCCGTTGTGGGGAGATGGGCTGATTTGTACCAACATTACAATTAGTATAAGTGATAGACACAGAGTTTTTAATTACTTACAGGGAGCAAGATATCACCCTGAAAGAGATCCAGTCCAGCAGCTGAAAAGCAATTTTATGAAAGGAAATGTAAATGAAGTAGTAAATGTATTTCATCTCATAAACCATATTGAGCCTGCTTATATGAGGTTAATATAGAATCATAGAATCATAGTCATGTAGGTTGGAAAAGACCTTTAAGATCATCAAGTCCAACCATTAACCTGACACTTCCATCCCACTGGGCCATATCCTCAGACATTTACAGAAAAATAAAGGAACAACCGCTTTGCGCTGAAATAGAGGGACAGGCCCAAATGTAACAGTAGCTTCTACTCAATATTTACTACTCAGCAATGTCTGCATTTTGGTGACAGAAGCCTGGTGGCCACCATTATCCATGTCTAGTTTGAAAACCTCTTCCTTGCTACCAGGCAATGGCAACAGACACACAATGAGTCAATGCCCTGGAGAATATAGCAATACTGCGTAATGCAGCAGGAAGAATGCTGTGCACCATCAAAGGATGTATGGAAATTTGCACTTACCTCTTATGTGGAAGCTCAATAAACATCTAAGCTTTGTAAAACTTTATAAAAATCATATAGAGATGAGGGGAAAATGCTGGCGGGACTCCAAAGCCTTTCCAATTGATACAGCGTGTCACTGCCTTAACACTAGCAGTCTGTCCAAACTTCAGAAGTGAAAGACATCTGCACCTCTTGTTTAGATAGGGTTTGAGTCCTGGGATAGAGTCATGCATCATAGCCAGAGGAAGGTAATTCAGAGCTCACTTAAGTATATTCCTCTCGTTACCATGAACTACCTGACCACCGTCTTTTTTACAATACTGAAAATTCATCATTTTGCTTACGATTTTTCAGGCCTTATGAGAATTTAGACATGAACTCACCTAAGTTTATTTCTGGGATGTCTTTGATTATCTCACCAGCGTCAGCATCTGCTGCTGCAAGACAGAAAAAACATTATGTGTTCAGATGTGATGGCACACAGCAAGCAAAAGAAAATACTTCAAAACTCAAAAGAGCTCACAGAGCACTCACCAGCTTCACTGGAGATGTACCCGACCTGAAAGAGAATAAAATACAACCAGTATAAGGCATGAGATGTCTCTGGATGGAGAGGAGCCTGTAGAAATCAGGTTTCTACTTACAGAGACTGGAGTACCATGCACATAACATAACAGAAGCGTTAGGCAGAGTAGGAAGATGCTGGAGCCCATTTTTGCAATGGAAAAAGAATCCGGTCCCTCCCATCTCTTGCAATATATAGGGTATGCTGCTGAGCTTCCCACAGAGCATCAACCAACCACCTTTGAACTTTCTACCTTTGTAACATTATTATAACAGCAAGATTTTCCTCCTAAATGGCTTATGATGGCATTGCTGTTATCAATTAACCTAAGTCCACTTTGGAGGATGTTACAGCGAGGAATGTGATAACTTCATGTCTTCAGCGCAGCTGGTGAAGGCCCACCCAGCCTTTGTGTAAGAAGATTTCGATCTGGCCCAAGGTTGCTGACTCCTCCCACTGTGCCTGTTACCTGTCAGCATTACCATCGCGACTGCGCAGGAGGAAAGCCACATGCTTAAGCAGAATTCTTCTGGGGTTATAGCACTCCAGTGACATTAGAATTTGACGCAGTGCTGTTTTCAATTAATAATTAACATCATGTTGTAGAGATTAGAGATAAAAGAGAAATTATTATTAATGCCCTGACAGTGTTTTCCCACAGCTGATCCCATCCCAGGGCTGATGGCCCAGTGCACAACATGCAACCCTTTGCCTCCAGAGGTGGTCACATATCTCAGTAGATCCTTGGCCTTCCAGCCTGATGCTCCTTTCCCTTCTGGTGGGTTTCAGAGATCATAGAATCATAGAATTGTTTAGGTTGGAAAAGTCCAACTATTAACCTAACCTTGCCATCCCACCATTAAACCATGGCCCTAAGCACCTCATCTACCCGTCTTTTAAATCCCTCCAGGGATGAGGACTCGACCACTTCCCTGGGCAGCCCATTCTAGTGCCTGACAACCCTCTCTGTGAAGAAATTGTCTGGGAGAAGAGGCCGACCCCCACCTCGCTACAGCCTCCTGTCAGGCAGTTGTAGAGGGCAATAAGGTCTCCCCTCAGCCTCCTCTTCTCCAAGCTGAACACTCCAAGTTCCCTCAGCCGCTCCCCATCAGCCTTGTGCTCCAGACCCCTCACCAGCTTTGTTGTTCTCCTCTGGACATGTTCCAGCAATGCAACATCTTTCTTGTAGTGAGGGGCTGACCTGGTTTTGTCTGGGACAGAGCTGATTTTCTTCCTAGTAGCTGGCATAGTACTGTGTTTTGGATTTAATATGAGAAGAATGTTGGTAACATGCTGATGTTTTAGTTGTTGCTGGGTAGTGCTTATGGCCCAAAACTGAACACAGTATTCGAGGTGCAGCCTCACCAGTGCGGAGTACAGGGGCACGATCACTTCCCTAAGAGATGACAAACTCTTGTCCTGCACTTTGCCATCTTCTTTCTCAGGGGACATCAGCCAGGGAGGGCAGATGGACTAACTGAGCCAATGCTCCAGAAAGCTCTAGATATCCCACAGGTCCTGCATCATACCTGTTATCTCCTTTCAAATGTCCCATATACCCTGGAGTGCCACAGTGCCTTAAACTTAGGCAACTGAATCCTGCTCCCTCATTTCACATCTGAAATTCCAAGGTGAGGATGTCCATCTCTGTGATCAGCAATTAGGTAGGAAAAGGCTTGTGCCACAGACACCACCACCCCCAGCACAACAGAGAGGGCTTGAGTAGGAAGAGAAGAAAAAAGTTCTCTGGAGGTGCTTCACACACTGCTTCCCAGCAGAGGTGGTGGGGGACACAAGACTTCAGTGTGAAGAAGCCTCAAACGCAAGGAGGTTTTGAGTAGGAAATGTGCCTGTGTACAGTGACCACCCTGTCCTAGAAAGGAGAGAGTCCTCCAGCCTCAGCAACATATTTTCCTCCAAACAGATCAAAGTAGGAAGCTATTTGTATGAGATCACATCGCAGAGAAATAAGTACAGAGATCTTCTCTTTTTTTTTGAGAAGGGCCCAGAGGACGGATCTTTCCTCTAGCATACATGGATCGTCTTCAACACTTGCTTTTATGAGCTATTATTTTGAAGGACACCGATACCTAAGCAGAACAGGACACACTGCTAGTAAAAGAGAAGCATGCCTCAAGATACAGTGTGTAAAGGCTGCTTTCACAGATGAGCAAAGAGAGCCAAAAGACGGCACAATGGCCATGATTTGCGGATGTGTAGCAGGACATGTGAGAGAGGAACAAAAAACTTGAAGCGAAATCTGAAGCGTCTGAAAACTGCTTGGTTTTAGGCCCCTTAAATTAAAAACGACCCAAGAAACTAAAGAGGATGTCTAAAGAGAAGTTATTTTGTAGGCATATATTTGAGTTTGTAGAGGGCAATGGTTATGCAGCCATCTCACGTGATACTAATGCAATTTAATATATTCATTTAGCACCTCGCACAATGTATGCATCCCCAAACATATCTCGTATTCAGTTCATGTGGAAAGGTTTTGGTAGCAGGGGGCTACAGGGGCGGCTTCTGTGAGAAGCTGCCAGGAGTTGTCCCCACGTTGGACAGAGCCTGTTTCAGACAGTTCTAAGATGGACCCACCGCCAGCCAAAGCTGAGCCCATCAGTGGCATTAGGAGCACCTTTGGGATAGGATATTGAAGAAAAGGGAAAAACTGCTACAGAACAGCAGCCAGAGAGGGAGAGGAGTGAGAACACGTGAGAGGAGCAGCCCTGCAGCCCCCCAGGCCGGTGCAGCAGGAGGGCAGGAGGAGCTCCAGGCGCCAGAGCAGAGATTCCCCTCAGCCCCTGGGGCAGCCCATGGTGGGGCAGGCTGTGCCCCTGCAGCCCAGGGACCCCACGGGGGAGCAGATCCCCACCTGCAGCCCGGGGAGGACCTCACACCGGAGCAGGGGGTGCCCGAAGGAGGCTGTGACCCCGTGGGGAAGCCCACGCTGGAGCAGGCTCCTGGCAGGGCCTGTGGCCCCTTGGGGAGAGGAGCCCAGGCTGGGGCAGGTTTGCTGGCCGGGCTGGTGACCCCGCGGGGACCCACGCTGGAGCCGTCTGCTCCTGAGGGACTGCACCCCGTGGGAGGGATGGACCCACGCTGGAGCAGTGCGTGCGGAACTGCAGCCCGTGGGAAGGACCCAGGCTGGAGCAGTGCGTGGGGGACTGTCTGCCATGGGAGGGACCCCAGGCTGGAGCTGGGGAGGAGTGTGAGGAGTCCTGCCCTGGGGAGGAAGGAGCAGCAGAGACAGCGTGGGATGAACTGACCCCAACCCCCATTCCCCGTCCCCCTGTGCTGCTTGGGGACAGGAGGTAGAGAAATGGGGAGTGAAGTTGAGCCCTGGAAGAACGGAGGGGTGGGGGGAAAGTGTTCTAAGATTCAATTTTATTTCTCATTAACCTAGTCTGTTTGAATGGCAAAAATTAAATTCATTTCCCTAAGCCTAGGCTGTTTTGCCCATGACAGTAATTGGTAAGTGATCTCCGTGTCCTAATCTTGATCAACGAGCTTTTCATCGTATTTTTCTCCCCTTGTCTTGCTGATGGAGGGGGAATGACAAATTGTTTTGGTGGCGCCTGGCATCCAGCCAAGGTCAACCCACCACAAGATCCAAACAAATTGCCATTCTGATTTCATGAAAACTCCTCAGTAACATTGCATTGGGTCCCGACACAGATGAAGGTAGGGAAGCTTGCTATTCTTTTAGCAGTGACCTAATGAGCTGAATACTTGGGAGTGAGTGTTATCAAAAGCTGGGCTTGAAGAAGTGGTAGTGGCCATGGGGAGAAAAAGGAAGTCCTGGAACAGGATCTTGGAAAGTCAAGCACTGGTGCTTCTGGCTAGGAAAAGCTGGACAGAGAGACTTCAGTCACAAGAGCTGGGAAGTAATCATTGCCATCAGCAAAGATAAACAAAAAGAATGAAACATGGTGTCCTGGTTTCAGTTGGGATAGAGTTAATTTTCTTCCTAGCAGCTGGCATAGTGCTGCGTTTTGGATTTAGCATGAGAAGTATGTTGATAACTCACTGATGGTTTAGTTGTTGCTGAGCAGGGCTTACACCAGTCAGGGACTTCTCAGCTTCCCCTGCTCTGCCAGGGGCACAAGGAGCTGGGAGGGGGCACAGCCAGGACAGCTGACCCCAACTGGCCCCAGGGCTATTCCAGACCATGCGATGCCATACTCGGGGCGAGTTGGCTGGGGGGCAGCGATCACTGCTCAGGGACGGGCTGGGCATCGGTCGGCGGGTGGTGAGCAGTTGCATTGAGTATCACTTGTTTTGTATATTCTGTATGTTCTCTTATCATTATTATTACTATTGTTATTCTTTTCCTCTTCTGTTTTATCAAACTGTCTTTATCTCAACCCACAGGTTTTACTTTTTTTCCCCCAACTCTCTCCCCCATCCCACTGAGGAAGGGAGGAAGGAAGGGTGGGAGGGAGCGGCTGGGTGGTGTTCAGCTGCCTGCCGGGTTAAACCACAACACATGGGAAGAAAAAAGTCAATATAACTAAGAGAAGCACTTTGCTGCTTGGGCCAAAATAATCTTTGGAGAGCCCATGGGTTTAGTGTCTTAAAACTAACAGGGAAGCTTAGTTCAGCTTCTTAAAATAGAGAAACCACAGAATACAGTTTCTTTAGTGAAGTAATCTATATTATCTGCCATGGATGACTGTTTGCACCTGTAGATGACTGTTTGCACCTGTAGTGATGAGGTTGAAGGCACTTCAAGGACGGACTGGGACTTCAGATGTAATCAAAGGGGTAAGGTCTGCAAGAAAAGACAATTAAAGTAATTAATTTAATGCATGGTGTATATAGTACAGTTGTATTGTATGTGTTTGGCTGACTTTCAGGCTGATTCCAGGGGCAAGAAATGAAGCAAAAATAATTCATCTAAATAGCAGTAGAGGCTGCAGCAGTACCCAGTGGAGGAGGTAGGAGGGGAAACTGGAAGGGCAGGGCTCTGCAGGCATGCATGGAGCTCCAGTCTGTGTCTTTCTGAAGCCCATCAGGGGATCCTGGGATTACTAAAGTGGAGGAAGACTGGGGTGGGAGAGTAGAGGTCGGGGTAATCAATCTGAAACAGGGCTGGGAAGCGAGGAGGGAGGGTGAGAGGCTTGTGGAGAAGTGGGAGGCATGGGGTTATACAGTAGTTATACAGAGACAACCTCCAGCTTTCATCAGAGGGCAATGCAACACTGCCTCTGTGTTTTTTGGCACCTTGGTGTCAAAATGAATATTCAAATGGAGAGACTGGAACCTTATAAATGTGACTGTATTAGATTCAATGTCTAGAAATGAAGCCGAACCAGTCTACAACTGGAGACTAAATGCAGTCTCCGAACAAGTCTTTCAATTTCTCAGCCACAATTTCACCTAGCAACTGCATACGCTTTGGGGACCACTGGCACCCATATCACACAGCAGGGCTGAATTTCCCACAATGAATTACTCCCGGTACAAAGCGCTGTCAGGGAAGGCACAAAGAGGCCTCAGCTGCTTTTCTTACTGCTAAAAGAGACTTGGAAGCGTCGCCGAATGCCCTACATAACCTGCAGAAAAGCTGGGCCATTCTGTATGCCAGAAATGTAGACTGCTCTTTGCATTTTTACTAGGCAGCGCACGTTCCTGGTTAAGCTTTCATGGGAAGCAGCTTTCCCACCTCGTAAAAGTTCTTGCCATTTCAAAAGTTTCCCTATTCTCTGCCGGAATGAAAACAAGAACTTTGCTTTTTTTTTTTTTTCATGAAGAGCAAAGAAGAAATCCTCCTGCCAGGAGAGTTCACAGTGGTGACTACAGCCCTTGGTTGTGCAGAGCAAGCCTGGATTATCACGGCGTACTCTCAACTGTCCTCTCCTATCTGAGATGAGTGCTCTGACCCTTGTACTAGAGTCAGGTCTGGTTTAATGATTATTCACTTATACAAGTGTCTCCACTTCCCAGGCACTGACGTTGTCCAAAGGAAACTCACTTCAGAAGAGTGATAGGTTTCATCTCACCCACCATTTGTCATCAGTGATGGATCACTTTGGTGGAGATCAGCAGTTCATCACAACTATAATGGAAGGGGGTCAACTGCTCCCCAGAGGTACTCGTTGGGCTCAAATGACCCACCAGGGAGTCTAGAAAGTTCATTTTTGGACTTGTAACTTGAGGTAAGATGAACACAACCATCTGAGATGTGGCTGTCACAGATGGTCATGCACAGTCCCCTTGGCCTGCTCCGAGGGGTGCCTGCCAGGCACTGCCAGGCCCTAAACCAGAGAACTCTTTTCCTCCTTCTTCCCTTTCCCCGCCACCTTTGGCAGAGCAGAGTGGCTGTGCACAGTCCTGACAAAAATTGCAATGTTGGGAGAGAAGTGTCCTTCTTCCAGTTTTTCAAGGTCCAAAAAGAACCCCTTCATTTTCAAACCACAATTTTCTTAAGTCAGAAGTGATATAGGGGTGGTGGCAAATAGGAACACCATTAAGTAGACTGATCCTCGAGACAGGGAAGTATAACCTCTCCTGAAAATCTGATTTTCAGGGACCAGAGAATCAAGGTCATCCACAGGGTTTCATATTGGGTATTCAAAAATCCAGGGACTTGAAATCACTAGGCATTTAAAAACCTTGTTCCTGAAATACATGACTCTTTAGATATTTGCTAATCACCCTTATCTTTTGTGGTTTCCTTACAAACAGCAGAGTATGTACCTGCTCTGTTCCAGGGGGGATTCTGAAAATATAATACTCTACCTTCAAAATCAGCAAAGATGAAAAGACTGTCATTTTTAATGAATTTTTTCCAGTGCAGCTCCTTGTGGGTCAGGAATGTATTCCAGCCAACACCAGGGCTCATGTAGCAGTTGCAGAAAGAAGAAAAATTTCCAGTGATAGATGGTTTGTCCCACTGCAGGGTGTCATTTCTTCCTGTTGTGCAAAAATATAGAAGTAATTAAAGGTGATCTCCAGTCAGCCCAGTGGTGTTACGTGCAGAGAAGATCTTGCCCTGTCTCTTAACTT